>CM049392.1:1859486-2001986 GCA_026937815.1 Etheostoma perlongum | reverse complement strand
TTACATATATAGTGTGCAGTTTATGTCGCCCCCATGAGGAATTATAATTAATGACAGCATAATTGTTGGTGCATCCACATGATACAAGCCATCCATTATCCCTCAACCCCCCCACCCAAAAATAAAAACAATGGACTCTTCAACAGAGGTAATTATCATTGCTCCATTTTCTGCGTGCGAAAGTCGCCAGACTACAGCATTATCTGAACATAGCATACATAATGATGGTCACAAGCTCACTTTTCTAACCTTTAGGCCACCACTGCAAAAGAGAGACCGGTGTATACTTCTTTACATGAAAATTGACTTTTCTAGTTTCAAGGACTACTCTAAGCGCTTTTCCATTCACCATTCACACACTGTGGCTGCTGTACAAGGTGCCACCTGCTCATCAGATACACACTCACACACATTTACACACCGATGGCACAGCATCGGCGGCAACTCGGGGTTCAGTGTCTTGCCCAAAGACACTTCAACATGGGACTGCAGGGCAAGGGATTGAACCACCAACCTTCCGATTGGCAGGCGACCTCAGAGCCACAGCCGACCTATATACATCAGAAGGGTTTGATTTGGGTGAGAGATGAGGAGGGTATGAGACAGGTGGGGGAATAAGGAGCGTAAATCTCTCTTTTTTTACAAAGTAGTTAACAAAGTCACTTGGTAGAAGAGACGAGGAGGAGTGGGGGGGATGGGGAATATTTGTAAGGGTTGGAGAAGGAAGATTTCATTTTAGATTGAAGTAAAGAGTAGGCTTTTTTTCTTTCAGTGTAGACCTGGTGGTCTCTGTTATAGGCCAGGGGATGTCCTCCTTTCTGATTGTGCGTCTGCATACGTCCAGCTGGTCAGTGGGGAGAAGAGAAACTGGTGTGCTCCTCTCATCTCCATCCCCAATAGGGGTGAAGGATCCGGGCTCCATAGCCCCGGGAGTGATAAAAACACAGAGGGCGTCATCTTCTGATATGAGGATACCCAAGGATTTGTCTTAATCTTCGTCCCCCCCGTAGTCCAATTCAAGGACATCTTCCTTGTGGGGATGTGTTGTTGTCTGTGCCTTGTCATATTTCTCTGTCTCCCAGCGATGCCGCAGCACCTTCTTCTGGATCTCCTCTTTTGCATTCTGCCTGTGCCCCGGCCACTGTTAGGCTCTGGTCTCATGTCCACCACATCTTCCTCTGTCTCTGAAGGCTTGGCAGCTTGGTCACCGGCAGGGAGCCAAGGGTCATATCCAAACAGGATAGCTAGGCGTGCTAAGCATTTGCAAAGACTTCTATGAGGGACCACTCCATCAACATGGGCAAGGAACATAGTCGGGCATGTTCCAGCCCGAAGCTCGAACAGACGTGATGTGGAATCTTTGCTCAATATTTTGGTTTCCACAGCAACAGGTGCGGGCCCCAGAGTCTCTGTGGGGGTTACCCCTGGCGTGGCGAGCTTGGTCTCTATCCTGAGTGACCTGATGTGGCCTAATGATTGGTTGGTGTAATCAGCTAAGTGCTTCTGAGGTCTGAGATGAGCGTGGAACATAAAATATGGGCAACCAGCAATGCTTATGAATATTTTGGACTGCTTTAAAAATGAAAAATCAGAGTGTATCTCCCTGAAACCTCCCCACCACACACACACACACACACGTACACACACACACACACACAGAGCTGCATCTGCTTTCTTTATCGACTCCCCTCATTGATTTCTACTACTACAGTGTTTGTCGTCGTTGTGTGATATAGTGGGACAGTGTAAACAGTTTTCTTCTTTCTTTGCTCTGTGAAGCCTGTCGGGGTTTTTGAGCACTGTACCTACAATCAGTTCCCGGATCATAGGCTGTGTTTACATTAACACATGGAATCACTAGGAGGAGTAAATTCAGATCATTATTTATGTTATTATAAAAGCTTGTTCAGTGATCGAACTTGACAGGAACACTTAACATGAAGTGTGTTAGGACAACACATTCTCACTCAAATATGGACGTTTTGTCAGGTGCCTTTGTGGTTGTTATTGACGGTAAAAGTCTCCTTTAGCATCATATAACACGCTTGGTCGTCTCCTTTAGCCTCATATAACACGCTTGGTCGTCTCCTTTAGCCTCATATAACACACTTGGTTGTCTCCTTTAGCGTCATATAACACGCTTGGTCGTGATGATAATATGCCATCGGGTTAGGCCATGCCCTGGTAAAGCTGTGCGTAACGTTAATGCGAAGTTTTCGTGGACTCTGAAATGTAGAAGGATTTTCTGGATGGAAGGGACACTGATCTTGAATTTTAAGTACATACATAACGTATTGATTATTTTATCAGAAAGTATTTATTACATACATTACATCATTATCATTATTTGAGTAGTTATTGTGTTAAAACTGATGTCGGTCAGAGTTTGTAAGCAAGGGGGAGGGGTGCTGCTGTGTGTTTGTGTGAATGAGGTGTGAGATGAGCTAATCAATTCATTTATTTCTTCTTCAGAGAGCCAGAGACATCTGACTCTGAATGGCAAATAGAGGAAAAGAAGCCCAGCACAACCCCAGGATCTCCTGTTGTTGAGGAGCCAGTGGAAGAGGAAGAGACCAAGAGGAAGGCGCACTCCACAACAGACTTACTCTGGAAGGTGCATGGCAAGGCACGGATGCGCAGGACATCACTCCACAGCAGGCAATATTCCGACCAGCACGCACACCTGGCAGCCAGCTTCTGGGTACTTTACAGTACTCGGTACTACAGCTGTTTCAATTATTCATGACTCATATCATACAATTCTAGACAATACCAACAAGTTTGGAGAAAGAGACCACCTGGACAATTTTCGGAGGATCACTATGGCAGACTTGATGTCATACTTGGCCATGATTGACATCATGGGACTCATTGAAACACTCACAGACTACTGGAGAAGATCAGAGCTATACGCATTTTCTTTTCCATCCAGTGTGATGTCGGGGGCGCAGGTTTAAAGCCATCTCATGCACCATCCACCTCAGTGACCCTGATCTTGATGCTGCCAACAATGGAAGGAGAGGCACAGCTGGGTATGACAGACTTGAAAAAAATTAAGCCATTGTACCTGGACATAAGGCAGGCATGCATGGCCAATTACCACCCCACTTATGACACTGTTACGCAGCTAGTCAACACACAGGTGTTGGGTACTGGGTGCAAGTTATTTGTTGACAACTTTTACACCAGCCCAGCGCTCTTTCGGGACCTGCTGACGAAGAAGATCTGGGCCTCAGGTTGGAGGAGGTACATCCATGCCGCCAGAAGACCACCGTGAAAATGTTCTTCCTGCATTGTTTGCCTGTGCTTCACAGTGAACAGGGACTGCTATAATGCATGGCACACTGCAAACAATTTGTAACTTGAACTTTGTGACAATAATATAACTCAGGTTCATCCTTGTAAATAGTGAATGTAAATAGTTTCCAAGAATTTGTATGCATTTGTATTTTCCTGAATTTACTTATATTTTCATATAATTTATAAAGAAAAAAGTTTGCAAGTGCACTTTGTTTTCCCTTTTTTTTAAATCAAAATCTTAGGCGGAATAGAAGAAAATATGGTTTTTGTGTGGTTATGCTTATGTAATGCTGTGCCTAAAGGTCTGACATCAAATACAAATTGATACCTGTGTGTTAGCTTTCATTAGATACCAAGATCATGGGTCTAGACCAAGGGTTCTCAAGACCTAGCCTCAGATAAGGGCTCGGGCCGCAATGGTATGGGAGGAAGTTGGGGTGGTGGAGAAAGCTAAGGTAGTAAACTGCGCTGACATGAGAAAGTTTTGAAATCAATTTGCACGTCTTTGAGAAATATTTTGTTTTAGAAGTTTGGGGACGATACTCGCATGGCCAGTTTGTAAACTGCTGTAGCTGCTGAGCTAAGCGCTAACTCACTAGTCAGCCAGGTTAGCGCTAGTTAGTGCCTCTACTACTCCTCCCCATGGCATTTTGTCCAAGTATAGTTATTTAAGAGTTCAAATAAAGTGCTTCAATTGATTGAGATTATCAATTTCTAACAGTTAGGAAAGTCATTAGATTGTTAGCTTAACTTGGTTGCTAATGAGTAAACAAGCTACAGTTCTACCATTGACTCCTGTATGAAATCCATTCCTCTTCTGGGGAACAGTTTTTACACCGACAGGAGGTTACATAAAAGTGAAGCAATAGCTTCCTCTATTTTCAACTCTCTGGCTTCCCGTTAACTCCAGAGTCAGGATTATCATGGCGTTTTATGGCCAATGGCAGCACTCAGTGTCGAATGCTGCCACTTTCTCTGCCAGATCATTGTCACACACATACACAGCTTAGAGTTTATATGGCTACCCACGAGAGTGATATTTCTCTAACCTAACCCTTAACCTAGACACACAAGTTTTTCCCTTTTAAATAATCTTCCAGAAGTCATGTTAGAAGACAGTGCTGGGATACATCCAGTTATGTGACTACATCTACACACAGTGACTCTGAGGAAGAACAAGTCAAACCTTAGCTCTTAAACTTGAAAGAGTGGGAGAGGCTGAATTGAACAAAGTCTGAGAGAAACTTTTCTCAGAGAGCCAGAGTGAGGTGGGAGGCTTACTGTAAAGGTCTTTGAGTATCATCAGGAGCCAGTTACCTTAGAAACAGCAGAGCCAGAAAAAGCAACTTCTCCTTGTCACTTCTTGGCTACGTCGGTCTTTGGTGACATTTATATCTTAGTTGAAAACAAATGCTTGTATTAAACATATTATTGTATCACAGGTGATGAGGCAGGGAGGCTGAAAATAATAATCCTAAGTGACAAAGAAAAGTTGTTTTTTTCCATTCACATGGCATTCTCACAGGAACCAGTCAAAGTTAATTAAAAAGTTTTGTATACACAATAAATCTCAATAAGTACGTAAGTCAGGCTGATTCTCACACACCTTATGTAGGAAGTTATTTAAGGGTACAATAAGCAAGATTAATTGTAATATACAGTGCCTTGCTAAAGTATTCGGCCCCCTTGAACTTTTCAACCTTTTGAGACATTTCAGGCTTCAAATAAAGATATAAAAATTTTATTTTTTGTGAAGAATCACCAACAAGTGGGACACAATTGTGAAGTGGAACGAAATCTATTGGATATTTTAAACTTTTTAGCAAATAAAAAACTGAAAAGTGGTGCGTGCAAAATTATTCGGCCCCTTTACTTTCAGTGTAGCAAACTCACTCCAGAAGTTCAGCGAGGATCTCTGAATGATCCAATGTTGTCCTAAATGACTGATGGTGATAAATAGAATCCACCTGTGTGTAATCAATGCTGTGTCTCAAATCGCGCACTTCGGTTAGTGCACTTACAGAAGTACACTTCGCGCACTACGTACTGTCTTGCATAGTGCGTAAATTTTGACAGAGGAGTGTTGTCTCAAATCGCGCACTGCCATGTGCACTTACCGGAAATGACGATCACATTTCATCTCTTCTTCTTCTGTAAAATTGGGAATTTCACCAAGGGAGAGCATTCCAGTCTGCTATTGTTTCGCAAAAAATGATTCCTGCATTGTGTTTGATATTTTAACAACAATAAATGTGATGTTTTTATTTGCTCCAGGATGACGACTGCAACACAGCCGTCATGTCACCCCCCCATTAGCTGAAAACAGTACACACAACTGTATTGTATAATATTCCTTCTTGCTAGTCTTTTAAATTAATTCATTATACCTATTCTTTGCAGTCCACTCTTATATGTATATACTTATGTTTCTGCTCTAGAAATAAGTTAATATTCATTCATTCATAACGTTACTGTTCATTTTAATGGTCAACTGTTTCATGAGGAAATCTTTGTAGCCCAGAGATAAGACTGTTATAGTGAAGCATTACCCTTACAACTTACCTAATAGACAAAACATCATTACGTCTTTTATATAAGTTGTATTTTAGTTCTAAATGGTCTTCATACATGACGATACAGTAATGAAAGCAGAGGGAACATACCTGAGATTTAAATAGACCCCATTCCTTTATATCCTTTATATGCTTGCTACAGTCATGCAACGTGTAATACAAAAGAGAACAAAGTTTAATACTTTTAATATTTTTTATTTTATAAATGTGCTTGTAGTTCTGCAGGCCCCCCCCCAGGCTGTAGCTAGTCTGATGGGGATAGGAACATGAGGGGGGACTTCAGACTCTCCAGGGGATCCTTCTACGGTCTGATGGCCATCGTCGCCCCTAATTGACGGCCCTCTATTCCTCGTTTGTCCCTGAAGAGATGGGTTATACAGTATATACATCAGGTGGAGGCAGTAACAGCGGATACATTTTAACATTACACTACTGTTTACGTTCCCGGCAGACAATCAGCTGATCGCTATTTTGGTGAGCTGACGCTCACATCGGATTATGTACAACTTGTTAAGATCACACTTTTAGCACTAAAATCTTCTACAGCGGAACGATAGTTTAACACAAACAACAAAATACTACAACACATGTAACGTTAGCTTAGAACGTATTTGTCAATCTGGTTAAACTGCCGCTGTTAGCTAGCTAAGGTTGGCTTGCTAGCACGTCCAATTACGGTACCAATAAAGGTTATAATTCGTGGTACAAAAATCATTACCGACTGTAAAATTAACCAAATATACATATACAGGTGGCTTATATGTTATAAGTATAGCAAAAACACTTACGTTCAACTTACATTTGTATTGCTCCGTCGGTCTCGCTATCGCGTCTAGCGGTTGTTAGCCCCGCCCCTTCCGCTACGTAGCCAAGATGGCGACCGTTGAGTGTGGAAAGTGTCCATCGATGTACACTCATTTTTCGGGGCGTGTTGAGTGCACCATCCGGGTATTTAAGTACACTGCGTTTGACCGCACTTCGACAGTGTGAACGCACTATGTACTCAAATAGTTAGTATTTAGTACAGAAGTGCGCGATTTGAGACACAGCCCAAGTCTCTGTATAAATGCACCTGCTCTGTGATAGTCTCAGGGTTCTGTTGAAAGCGCAGAGAGCGTCATGAAGACCAAGGAACACACCAGGCAGGTCCGTAATACTGTTGTGGAGAAGTTTAAAGCCGGATTTGGATACAAAAAGATTTCCCAAGCTTTAAATATCCCAAGGAGCACTGTGCAAGCGATCATTTAGAAATGGAAGGAGTATCAGACCACTGCAAATCTACCAAGACCTGGCCGTCCCTCTAAACTTTCAGCTCAGACAAGGAGAAGACTGATCAGAGATGCAGCCAAGAGGCCCATGATCACTCTGGATGAACTGCAGAGAACTACAGCTGAGGTGGGAGAGTCTGTCCATAGGACAACAATCAGTCGTACACTGCACAAATCTGGCCTTTATGGAAGAGTGGCAAGAAGAAAGCCATTTCTCAAAGATATCCATAAAAAGTCTCGTCTAAAGTTTGCCACAAGCCACCTGGGAGACACACCAAACATGTGGAAGAAGGTGCTCTGGTCAGATGAAACCAAAATCAAACTTTTTGGCCACAATGCAAAACGATATGTTTGGCGTAAAAAGCAACACACACAGCTCATCACCCTCAACACACCATCCCCACTGTCAAACATGGTGGTGGCAGCATCATGGTTTGGGCCTGCTTTTCTTCAGCAGGGACAGGGAAGATGGTTAAAATTGAGGGGAAGATGGATGCAGCCAAATACAGGACCATTCTGGATGAAAACCTGTTGGAGTCTGCAAAAAACCTGAAACTGGGACGGAGATTTATCTTCCAACAAGACAATGATCCCAAACATACAGCAAAATCTACAAAGGAATGGTTCACAAATAAACGTATCCAGGTGTTAGAATGGCCAAGTCAAAGTCCAGACCTGAATCCAATCGAGAATCTGTGGAAAGAGCTGAAAACTGCTGTTCACAAACGCTCTCCATCCAACCTCACTGAGCTCCAGCTGTTTTGCAAGGAAGAATGGGCAAGAATGTCAGTCTCTCGATGTGCAAAACTGATAGAGACATACCCCAAGCGACTTGCAGCTGTAATCGCAGCAAAAGGTGGCTCTACAAAGTATTAACACAAGGGGGCCCAATCATTTTGCACGCACCACTTTTCAGTTTTTTATTTGCTAAAAAAGTTTAAAATATCCAATAGATTTCGTTCCACTTCACAATTGTGTCCCACTTGTTGGTGATTCTTCACAAAAAATACATATATATTTTTTTTTAATGTTTGAAGCCTGAAATGTGTCAAAAGGTTGAAAAGTTCAAGGGGGCCGAATACTTTCGCAAGGCACTGTACTTTATAAATAGGGGAGGTAACTGGCTGTGTATTTGCCCTGTATTTCCAATTTAAAAAATCAGAATGTTACAACAACAGGATATTTTGGCAATGGGCTCATTGGCTTTTGTTCCAAGAGGGAAATAAATCTCGTGTGTGTATGTTAAAGGTCCCATGGCATGAAAATGTCACTTTATGAGGTTTTTTTTAACATTGATATGGTTCCTCCAGCCTGCCTATGGCCCCCCAGTGGCTAGAAATGTTGATAGGTGTAAACCGAGACCTGGGTATCCTGCTCTGCCTTTGAGAAAATGAAAGCTCAGATGGGCCAATATGAATCACCCCCTTCTGAGGTCATAAGGGGCAAGGTTAATGTCCCTTTCTCTGCTTTGCCCGCCCAGAGAAATTGGCCCAACCATGAGAGATGAAAACGTCGCTCTTCGTTGGCTGTATCTCTATAAAGAGCTTCAGTTCAAAATTAAAACAGAAATTATTCAGTTTAAAGTTGCCACAGTTGTATCATAAAAGTTAGGTTATCAAGCTAGGCTATCCAGACTAGCAAGCCAGCACAACGTTGCAAACTTTTTACAAAAGTAACCAAAGAAAACAGCAGACTGGTGATGGTGTGTAGGAATGTCCCCTAAAGTTTGCAGAATAGACCCAGTAGAGGACAAAAAGCCTGTCTCATGGAAACTCCTAGCCAAATGAAAAGTTACCCTTTAATGGTAAGTGAAATTATTAACTCGCTACACAAGGTTCAAGCCTTGATTGTACTGACCTTAAAATTGTAAATTTCAAGTTCTAAAACAACATTTGCAGTTTTTGTGAGTACTATATTTATTAAAAAGGTCATGGATTTTTTTATTTTTTATTTTATTCAATACAAAATGTCCCTACTGTCTCATTTTGCCACAATTTAGCACATTTGCTAGTCTTGCTTAACTTTGGACAGAGCTACTAGCTGTTTGCCCCTCTTTCCAGTCTTTATGCTAAGCTAAGCTAACGGTATCAATGTTCTCGCTCAATACTGGACCAATTTCATTTCAATTTCTGGACCAAAGAAGCCGGCATCTTAGTAGTTTGGATGCCTTTGACATGACACACTGCATTCTGCTGATTTTATTTATCTGAAAAGCACTTTGAGACTTTGACCATGCACAGGGACTATGATTTTTTTCCAAAGAGGCTGGAGGGCTGAGATACTCTCCAGAGGCCTTTAAGGGCAGAGCCTAAGGGAGAAGAAGAGATTTAAAACTGCAGTCACTGACAGGGAGGAGTTCATGTTGGGAGATGAGAGGGGAGTCAGAAAAGAGGAAAACATCCCATTTTTTTTTTTTTTTTTTTTTTTAAGTCAGATGTTTTTTTTATATATATATATATATATATATATATATATATATATATATATATATATATATATATCAAGCATTTATTTTAAATCAGGTGTTTTCCACCTTTGAGGTGATTTATATGATGCAGGCTCATTCAAATGAAGCAGCGCAAATGGAATTGTTATTCTGGTCGAAAATGTGTCTGTTTACGGTGAATCTCCTGCAGGTCATACTTCCAACAAGAGGAACCCAAAAATGGTATAATGCTTAACATGTATATAAACTATTCTGATTGAATACAGAAGAAGTGTTTATTGGTGTCAAAAACTGACACCAATAAGAGAGCTATGAGCAGCAGGCCTAAAAAAACATGTTCATGCGCCTAAACACAACCATAAAGCAGTCTGCATTCATTTCAGATTAATTACATGGTCCTGTGATAATGTTTGAGGTCAGCCTGGGTCATATATCATTTTATTAAACTTTTTGTGTCCTTTGCCCCTTTAAATCCCTCCTACAAAGACTGATAGGGGATGACGGGGGGCTGCGGACGCTGTCTTTCATGGCCAACCTAGTCTGGACCACTGGCCGACCGCAGTCCTCTGCCTCCAAGTCCACGCTTCCCGTGTTCTTCTGAGGCCTGAGGATGATGGATACAAAGTCTCAGGGTGCAGTCAGTAAATAATAGTTAAAGCAGGTGTTGCTTATTAAGTGTTAATGTGTTGCACGGAACTCAGATTTTGAGCGGTAATTTCTAAATCACACAAAGTCCTCAGATGATACTAATCCCGTGTGAATAGGGCTTATGACAGCATCCTGCAGCCCCACACACACTTCATAGGATGGTGTTGGTAAAGAGAGCAGGTTAAGAGAAAAGTGTACTGTTCCTTCCTCTACTCTCTCATTTCTCACACAGAAGAAAACTGTCTCTCCCCCTCCCTGACATACTACACACTAACATTTTACATTGCACAATGCCTATTGTGTTTGTGTGAATGCCTGTAAATAATAATAAGCCCAATGCTGTGTTTCCCATATTTTCATGTCCAAAATGGTTTTCAACATCTAACAATGTCTCCATACAAACAGCTTCTGACTTTGTGACTTCTTGATCCAGAAGATGACAGCTTTGCTTCTTTCTTCAGCATCACAGTACCAGGACATGCAAGTGCTTTCTGACAGCAGCTGCAATCATATCTTGTATAACAGACTGAATGTAATTGTGCCATCCAGTGCAGAGCTGTTTTCATTTCTAGGAAACAAATAAGCACTGTTGGAACGTGGGCTTTAACACACACATAGAATACAATGTACAGCCTGTGAAGGCATGCACTCAAAGGCAGAACGAAGGAACCACAGAAAAAATGTATGAAGCATTGCTTTCAGGCAAAGACCTTTTCTGCACTTTCAAACAAGTTCAACAATGTATGTAGCCAAACACACATCCAGCTAAAGCATGGCTGTTTTTCCTGTAGTAAGTGAGGAGAAAACAAGTTCAGAGAATGGGCAGAAATTACATTTATTTCTACAAATGACTTTTGCCCAATAAGTTTTTAGTGGACATGGCAGAGATATAAAACCAGCCACGGATACATAGCAGTGAGCATCTTGCAGATTACAGCTGCAGGCATCTTCTGGAACAGTCTTCCATGTGATCTATATGGCGTCACTGTGCACCGGAGACTGTTGTTCTCTGACTTCACTGCAAAGAGGGCTGGAGTCACCGGGAGCCCCCCACTTTCAACTTAATTTTTTAGTTCTTTAGAAACCTGTGGGTGATGTCACAAAAAGGAGGACAGAGGAGACCGGGGCAACTGACCCTCTGCCTATGTCACACACATACACAAGGAAAACATAGTTGGTTAAATGTGCATATAAAATATAAAAGCAAACACATTAAAGGCTTTATGAGACACTTTCTTCTTTATGAATTTAAGCATGCAAGGTATAATATTTAAGACACTACTACAGAGAATTGTCTAATAAGGAACATATAAAAACGATTGGTACATTTAACAAACAACCATTGTTTTAATGAATGACAACATTTACTGAATCCGTCTGTTGTGTGTGTGTGGCCAAGATGTTGTGTGTGTTTAATACCATGCTGTAATACATTTTGTTGACATTGCATAGTTGGTCAGTTGTATCAGTTATGAAAAATATTAATTTGTAACATGTTGTGTTAAACAGGAAGTTCCGCTAACTAAAGCTGTTGACTTTGTATTGTTTTTTCATTTCCTCACCATGGTAATACATTGTATTTGTTTCCATGTGTGTAAGTTCCGCCAAAGCATTTGTGGTGTATTTGTGTGTGTGCATGGCTATGTGTATTTAGTATACAGTATATGGGCCTTAATGGGTTATGATGTGCTGAATATGTTTGTGTGTTGCAGCTGTATGCAGGAGATGAACAGTAATAAGAGGTTTGAGGGCATCCTACAGTCAGACACATCAAAATGCAAATGGAGACGCCATTTTCTGTCTAAGACTCAATTGACTGTGCCGGTGTGAGAGGCTCAGCTTGTGTCTGTGGAGCTCCTGCAGCTATAAAGTTTAAACAAGCCCATCATGTCTTTGGCCACATTTTCATTTAGCTATAATTCTACAATTCTTGTTGAAATTGCTGTGAAGTGCTCTGGGTGTAGCTAGTTCAAAGCCATCGTGCTCCTGAACAGCTGCAAGACTAAAAGAGACGCAAAACATGTTGGGATATTTAAAAGTACACTGACTTCTGTGAAGAATGAGATTTCAGTATTTACACTCTATAGAGGCCACATTGTACTCCCCCGAAAAGTTTTTATAACTTTACAATTTAATTTATAGTACCAAACCAACGAAGACGCAGAGCTGTAGACTCCCTCGAGTCACATGACTTGGCTTACCTGAATGTCTAAAGACTCAACGTGATTTAAAGCAACAAGCTGAAGAGACTTGAATTGTTGACTCATTAATATTGGAAAATGCAATAGTGTGTGTCATTTTGCTTTTTGGAGCTCTGTCAAACTGTCCTAAAATAATTAATAACATGAGTCTTCAGAACCTCATGCTTATTTTCAGTTGAAGCTGCAGGGACCTGAATGAAACAGAGAAATTAGCCTTTCATTATTAGATTAATTAGTTTATGAACATAAATGAGTAGCTCAATAGTTTCCCGTCTTCAAATTCAGCATATCACCTATTTTCCTCCCTGTACCCAAAAAATGAATCAGCTAGTTCCTGCTTCTAGTTATTAAAATAGCTCCTTTTCATTTTTGTTGTATATTTTAATAGACTATCAATATGTTTGCAGTTGTCTATTGTATGTATTATTAGATATTACCTATTTGAATGCCACCTGCTCTGTTTTAAATAAGGGCTGGCTGCCTACTGTCAGAGGAATTTGTGGTAAATTATCAGATAAAATGATTTTGGAGAAATGCTCCTGCAGCTTAATGACTGACCTTAACTGTTGTAAAGACCGTTATTATAATAATTACTGTACTATACCTGTCATGCATGGTTAATGGTTCATGAAACACAGATGAACCGTTTCCAAAACACAGCCAGGACACTGGTCAATCTCAGAGCGCAATCTGTTAAAACTGAATAAAAAGCTTAATATGTCTGTGTTAATTACCATTGGCCTTTTAGGGCTCACTAGTTTTAAGTCTGATCCTAATGCACTATGCTGCTATGGTAGAGACATTCAGGTTCAGCACTTTTTTTTTTTTTTTACTCTCCATCGCAGCACATCACACATCATTCGTCAGCAGCTGGAAGAGTTGAGTTGGACAACATGGAACGAGCCAAGGCTGTGTGGAGATATTTCACATGGCTTCCCATGGCTGATTGCAATGTCTGCAGAGTAAATGTTTGGAGGGGTAGTGGTAGTACTGCAAAGTACAACACTACCAATTTAATCAAGCACATCCAAAAGCACCATGCAAATTAAATCCATTACATCCATGTTATGTTGTCTTAGTTAGGAAGGTAATGTTTAGTTAGGGAAAACTGGTGAACATGGTGGAAGGATGGTATAAGGTGGAAGGTAAACAGTTTCAACACGTTCTCACCCCCATCTCGTAGAATACAGACGCCTGGTCAGGTGCCTTTGTCGTTGATACTGACACTTAAAGTCTCCTTTAACGCCATATAATGCGCGCTTGGTCGGGACGATTGGCGTCCATTTTGACACTGTTAGGTTAAGGGAAAGCTCGTGGATGGACTTACGGTGTTGTGAATAGCAGCAATAACGGGACGGTTAAGGACAAACGTGGGACACAAACTCCACTCACCTGGGTGAAAGTCCTGTGTTTGACCCATATATATATATATATATATATATATATATATATATATATATATATATATATATATGTGTGTGTGTGTGTGTGTGCTTACACAACCACAAGCACCAACATAATATAAAAATGTCACTTGCTGCAAAAACATTTTACCTATTGCTCTACACTGCAGAATTGCCTAGCCCCTCCCTACAGAAAGGACCTAATGAGGCAAACCTGCACTCTCCTTAATTAAGGTAGTGAGCAGCTAATCTACACCCCCCACCCCACATCACAGGCAGAACCATAGCAAAACACTATGGCTCTCATTTTTGAAGAGTGGGTACAACCTTAAACAGGCGTAGGATGGGTGTACGCTGATTCCTACACAAAGCTCAGCATTTATCAAATTGAACATGAGCATAGGCTGCGATAAAATCCCATGTGTGGACCTTGGTCTGAACTCGTGTATGTTTCTGGTGTGGACTTTAATTAGCAGCATATAATTAGTTAAAGAGGAGAAGGAAAAGTTATCAGCTGATCACTTATCAGCAATGGCAGATCTGGCTCTTTTAGAAGACCTCTATGAGGCGAGCAACAGTGCACACGTAGCCACGGTGGAGCGCTCTATCGGGTTGATTGAGGACAGATCAGCGGGGGTGGGGGTGAAAAAGTCTGCAACATTGTTTTAGCCTGTGGGGTTCTGCACAACGTGGTGCAAGACAACAGGGCGCAATGAATGTAGTGATGGAGCCGCTGACCCGATGCCCAGAGATCAGGGTCCAGCACAGCCCCAACTGGAGACTACACCAAGGAGACAGGGTGTTACTCCTCGCTTTCAAAAGGTATAGTCTTATGTTTGGCAATGATATTTATTACAGGAAACATGACCATCCACAACATTTTTATTTGTTCTTCAGGTTGTCGTTTGTCTTTTAAAGTGTTGTTAATGCCCACAAGTGAAGGATTTCTTCTACCATTGACTGACATATTTCAGCTCGTCTCTCCAGCCCCTCTGCTGTCAGGAGACAGGGTCAGTGTGGTGGTCCAGCACCGGGGGGGGGGACACATGCTCTCCCTCACAGCTTACAGTATAGTACCTGTATATAGGAGTATATTATACATATGTCAAGGATGTATAAATGAATCAGCTGGAGTCTGATTTAATTCGGCAACTTTGTTGAACCCATCAGTGATCTCTTTCCATTCTGCATTCTATCCTACAGCCTAATACCAGTTTTCAGGCTGCCAGATAGTACACACGGTACTGTAAATTAAACTGAGATTTCACCCTCCACCTCTGAAAAGTGCTGCTTTTTAGCCGGATTACGTCTGGCCATGTTGTAAATAATAGGGATGAGGCCTCAAAACCGAGAATATATTGGGATGTGATATTTAAATTACGATCGTTTTCATCCGCTGCATTCGTCACTGTACAACCATTCTTACGCTCTGATTGGTGTGGTACGAATGTTTCATGAATCCCACATCAAGCCTGTCGTAAGAGGATTCCTGCGCTCATCTGTGCTGGTTTCTATGTTAGGTTGATAAATGACAGGCTTATGAATCCATAAAACTTACTGAACAGGCCTATGTATGGTTGGTTTAGGTTTGATTTATTACTTTCTACTGAACAATAAATATTGTGTTGCCATTAAAGAAAAATGTATTTGGTGTTTTAGGCCATTGTGCTATTGTACATTTTAAAATGAACTCATAGACCTAAGGGCTGTACCACAATGTTTAATGTTTAATGTTTAATTGTTTCACATTCAGTACATATAATAAAAAATACATCTAAGAAATATATGTGAGGGTGTGGTAGAAACCTGTAATGGCTTATATAAAAACCACACCCAATGACATACCAACAATAGACAAACAAAATAAAAAAATGCATTTTATATGTTTGTGTACAAACGATTCATAAGAATAGTAAACAAAGAGAAATACATGCAGAGTCATTTTACGGTAAGTTTATAGTAAAAACAAGTGAGATTAGTGTGGTTTGTTAGTTTTTTTTCGATTTACACAGGTGGCTCTCTTTTAACCTGACTAGATCACCATGAATACTTGGGATGCAGGGCTAACCTGGTCTGAACCAGTTCATTCGAGTTTGGACTTGAATTGGACCAAAACATTTTTTTTTTGGATATAAACTCCTGGAAGCAGTTATCTCTGAAAAGGGCTTTAGGCTTTGTCGAGGCAAGTAAGGCCAAGAAACCTGGCTCTTTTCACCTTGCTTAGTGGTAAGCCTCTCAGAAAAGCTTGATCCTAGACTTGAGACTTGACTAGGACCTGAGGGGTATACCAAAAACAACATTGACAGAGCCATGGTTGCTTTGTCTTAGCTGGCTCCACAACATCTATATTTTGCAAACTCTATGCATGGAGCATCTCCAGCTGGACTGATCCGAAGCCAGTCGGTCTGACTCACTGGCTTTAAGGTGACTACGCTAAAGGAAAGGAAAACATTGTGAGGCACAACACACTTTAAAACACACACACACACAAAACAGTAAACACATTTACGGAGAGCTGTTGGTTGTGTGTGTGTGTGTGTGTGAGAGAGAGAGAGAGAGAGAGAGACATTAACATGTGTAGGGCATGGAACAACTCCCTAACTCCAGTGTTAACTATTTGCCTTCTAGAACACTCTGATCGTCTGCTTCTGGTTTACTGGAGGATCCCAACACCAGCCAAATCAAGGTCAGGGATGCGGCCTTTAGCAATTACGACCTTGTCTATATACACCAAATTCCACTTCCAGGATTGCTCTTCAGATCTCTGCAGGGTAAATCCAGACAGCTAGCTAGACTATCTGTCCAATCTGAGGACTATGGATACCTGGTCCTCAGATCTCTGCAGGGTAAATCCAGACAGAGCTAGACTATCTGTCCAATCTGAGGACTATGGTTCTGGTCCCAGATCTGAGGGACAGACATGGATCTGTACCTGAGGGTCCTGGTCCTCAGATCTCTGCAGGGTAAATCCAGACAGCTAGCTAGACTATCTGTCCAATCTGAGGACTATGGTTACCTGGTCCTCAGATCTCTGCAGGGTAAATCCAGACTGCTAGCTAGACTATCTGTCCAATCTGAGTTTTCTGTTGACAACTAAAACTACTTCTGAACGTACACACATTCCACCAAAACAAGTTCCTTCCTGAGACTATTTAGCAGAGGCACCGTCCGGAGCTTAGCCCCACCCAAGATGATTGTGATTGGTTTAAAGAAATTCCATTAAAGCAGAGCAGGTTTTTCTTCCATCCCAGGAATTGTGTGTGGACTAGCCAGTCTGGTAATGCAACACGAATTACGACCCAATTGCTCCTGGCTTGCCGACACACGTTCCTGCTGAACTGCAGTGGTCCCCAGATCCTACAGTTACCGGCTGCTTTATCTGAACTCAAGTCCTCAAGAGGGGTCCTGTCGACCCAGGGTCGCGTCCGGGCGTCTACCAAATGTGCTCCACCGGTCTGCCTGTCCTCAAAAGGGCTTCCACCCCCTTAGTCCCCCTCCAGACCTGCTTTGCCCATCGGACCTGTCATCTGGTTACCTTTCAGAGAGGGTCTGTCCAGTCCCTAGGCCTTCCACCTGAGGGTTCCTGCTCTGCCCTGCCACACACCGTGGTGTTAATGAAATCATTTCACCAGCACTGCCTGTGCCTGGAAAACCGTAGAAAAGTATTTCCCTCACAGTGAACGTCAGTAATGGGCAGTATACAGTATATGTTTGCAGACAAATCAATCAATTAGGTTTGATGTTGAATGTGAATGAATACTTGTCTCAAGCTGGCGTCAATTTCATTATCACACCGTTTTTCAATGAATGAAAGTCAGAGTGACTGGAAGGTAGAAAAACCATTTGGCAGTAGTTGGCCATGATGTGAAGTATGTGTTCTATACCTGCTGTCACCAGACTGGAAGGTCATGTTCAGAGACCATGTTCAGTAACCCAATGGTGCTTGTTAACTGGGTGGCTCTGCTGCAAAAACAACATAAAGTAGTGCTGTAAAATCTTCTTCAGCCCTATTGCCGTGGGATTGGTATTACCTGGTGACCTCTATTCATTTCGAATAATAACGGAGGTAAACCCTCACAAATGACCTGCCATAATATTACTCCTGTGTGAATCGACATTCCTTGATTTGGGTTATATATAATTTTTTTAAATGATTTTTGTCTTCTGTGCACTTTTTCAAAGCTCTCCGGCGATGCTGTGTGGGTGCTGCCGCGGTCGGAATGATAGGGGATGCACCTCTGGTAACCTCTACCGGGCCTGGACCACAAAGATACAGAACCCTAACCTCTGGCCGTCCTCCTCTTGCGTTCAGGTACCCAACTCTTGGGGTAAAGATTAAAAGCAGGCTTTGCTTATTGTGAATGCGCCACATGAATCTCAGATGTGGGGTCCTCAGATGATGCTAATCCCGTTAAAAATAGGGCTTTCATTAATATTTAATGTCTCCCTACTCGAAGAAAAAGAAAAAAGAGGCAAGCTGAGGGACTAAAAAGAAGAGCGGTGAGTTTCTCCAGGACCTGGTGGCCAACCCGGGTCTCACACCAACACCACTGTCACAGAAAACTCATAAATAGCATTAAGAATGAATCGGAGCTGCAGAAGCCCTGCTGCTGTTGTAAATTAGGGAGGAGAGTTATGTTGAAAAAAATAATGGATCGTGTCTATGAATTATTGACACTGCTGTATCAAAAGCAAGAGGACGGTGATATTCTTGTTGTTGGGGCTGGCCAGGCTGGAGACTCCCTCTGCTTCTCCTTATAGAATGAGTCTCAAGGGAAATGAAGTTTGTGTTAGTGGTTCTGACTGTGTGAATTTTTTACAACTGCCCAGTATGATTTCCCATCTGGAACTGTAAATGCTGCGTTATCAATCATGAACTTGATATCATGTCCTGTAATGACAGAACAAGTGACTGGGACTGATGAAACCCTGACAGACACAAAGTCCCAGTAAAGTAGCTATGATGTGTGTTGTTTTTTCTGAGCTTTGAGGTCACTTTGTTCTTGTCATCGACTGAGCAGTCAATGGCTTTGCCTTTTTTATACAAGACTCATAAAGTGCCTCTTTCACTGCTGTAGTCAATAACCCATGGCAACCACATGTGCTTTGTTTCCGTTGCTGCCACATCCGTCAAACAGACAGAAAAGAAGGAGTGAGATCCGGGACAGGTATATAACTGAATATTTTCTGCTCTTGACTGGGAGGTTTCAGATCTGGACCACTCAGCCTGTCCGTCTTCCCAGATGGTATTCATCCTGTCTAATGTCTGGAATTACCACACTGATGTGCTTGATATACAGAGGAGTCAACAGGCCCAAATCAGGCATGAGTTGCTGAGGAGGACCACCTCAGTGTGAGCATGTGGTCTCAGGTTTGTTCATGGGTTATGCTTCCTACCACAACTTAGCCCAGACTGTGTGGGTGATCACTGCTGATACAGTGGGTACGGAAAGTATTCAGACCCCTTTAAATTTTTCACTCTTTGTTTCATTGCAGCCTTTTTCCAAAAATCAAAAAAGTTCATTTTATTTCTCAGTAATGTACACTCAGCAACCCATCTTGACAGAAAAAAACAGAAATTTAGAAATTTTTGCATATTTATTAAAAAACAAAAACTGAAATATCACATGGTCATAAGTATTCAGACCCTTTGTTCAGTATTTAGTAGAAGCACCCTTTTGATCTAATACAGCCATGAGTCGTTTTGGGAAAGATGCAACAAGTTTCTCACATCTGGATTTGGGTATCCTCTGCCATTCCTCCTTGCAGATCCTCTCCAGTTCTGTCAGGTTGGATGGTAAACGTTGGTGGACAGTCATTTTCAGGTCTCTCCAGAGATGCTCAATTGGGTTTAAGTCAGGGCTCTGGCTGGGCCATTCAAGAACAGCCACAGAGTTGTTGTGAAGCCACTCCTTCGTTATTTTAGCGGTGTGCTTAGGGTCATTGTCTTGTTGGAAGGTAAACCTTCGGCCCAGTCTGAGGTCCAGAGCACTCTGAAAAGGTTTTAGTCCAGGATATCCCTGTACTTGGCCGCATTCATCTTTCCTCGATTGCAACCAGTCGTCCTGTCCCTGCAGCTGAAAAACACCCCCACAGCATGATGCTGCCACCACCATGCTTCACTGTTGAGACTGTATTGGACAGGTGATGAGCAGTGCCTCCACACATACCGCTTAGAATTAAGGCCAAAAAGTTCTATCTTGGTCTCATCAGACCAGAGGATTTTATTTATCACCATCTTGGAGTCCTTCAGGTGTTTTTTAGCAAACTCCATGCGGGCTTTCATGTGTCTTGCACTGAGGAGAGGCTTCCTTCGGGCCACTCTGCCATAAAGCCCCGACTGGTGGATTGCTGCAGTGATGGTTGACTTACTACAACTTTCTCCCATCTCCCGATTGCATCTCTGGAGCTTAGCCACAGTGACCATTGGGTTCTTTTTGCCTCTCTCACCAAGGCTCTTCTCCCCGATAGCTCAGTTTGGCCGGACGGCCAGCTCTAGGAAGGGTTCTGGTCGTCCCAAACGTCTTCCATTTGAGGATTATGGAGGCCACTGTGCTCTTAGGAACCTTAAGTGCAGCAGAAATTTTTTTGTAACCTTGACCAGATCTGTGCCTTGCCACAATTCTGTCTCTGAGCTCTTCAGGCAGTTCCTTTGACCTCATGATTGTCATTTGCTCTGACATGCACTGTGAAAGGTCTTATATAGACAGGTGTGTGGCTTTCCTAATCAAGTCCAATCAGTATAATCAAACACAGCTGGACTCCAATGAAGGTGTAGAACCATCTCAAGGATGATCAGAAGAAATAGACAGCACCTGAGTTACATATGAGGGTCACGGCAAAGGGTCTGAATACTTATGACCATGTGATATTTCAGTTTTTGTTTTTTAATAAATATGCAAAAATTTCTAAATTTCTGTTTTTTTCTGTCAAGATGGGTTGCTGAGTGTACATTACTGAGAAATAAAATGAACTTTTTTGATTTTTGGAAAAAGGCTGCAATGAAACAAAGAGTGAAAAATTTAAAGGGGTCTGAATACTTTCCGTACCCACTGTATAGCAGGTGGAGCAGGAGACGCCAGAAGCATGGACACCAGCTGTGTCCTCTCCAGTGGGCTGTTTGCTGTCCAACACAGCTGACAAGGGGACACCATCTACAAATGATTCCTATCTCTGGCCTCACCACGACTACAACTTAAACAAATGTTTATCACATCTGACTTCTGGGCCTCGGGCCATTACTTTGATCACTTTTTGTATTATACAGCAATATTGCTACATATGATAAGCAGCAAAACGTTGAGGTAGGGCGCCGAGCAGAGAGGCAAAGCACAGTGGTCGTTCTGGTTTTGGTTGCGCCTTGAAAGGTCAGCGGCAACTAGGTCCAAGCTAAATCATTTGAAACTGAGCACAGTGCACCAAGGAAATTCCGAGCGGTGCACGGCACCAAGGGTAGCGCGCGCCTAGTTGGGCAGCACCTCCCCATAGGAAAACAATGGAGTGGCCAGTAGAGCAGCTTTACCACCGATCATGTGTGGGTGGCTTAAGAGTAGGTCCAAAAAACAGTGGAAGTGAAATCAAGTGAGCACACCCTGTCACTTACTACACCCCCACCCACACAAACCATGTCTGACTTTTTAAGAATCGCATAGTAAACAGAAATTACATTACTCACATAGGTATAATACGTGCTCATAGCTGTGTAGTGTTATCCTTGTTATTTAAACCATGTGTGTATTTGTGAAGTTGTGAGGGGGAAAATCTATAATATCAGAAATTTCATCATAAAATACTTTCTCAAAATGACTATAAGTGAGCCAACAATTAGAAACTAGAATAGTATCAGCAAGACTGTCTAAGTGATTATTCTCTGACCATTCAGAACTATGAGCAGCACATTTCACAGGGAATTAATGCATCTAAGAGTCAACATTGCTTTACAGTTCCAGTGTCAGCTAACTGTGACCTCATGATGTCACGCTGCAACATTAATTTTTTTTAAACTATTCATTATTATTTCATAGATATATTGTCTCTTGTTACTGGATGCATGTATTATTGAGTCTCAGAGCTTTGTTTGAGGTTCCACGTAGTTCCTGATTGTCTGGAACACACATCCTCGCAGAAGTCTTGGAGCTGACAATGGGAGTCTGCATGATCGACAAACTTTAGCTAACAGAAAAAGAACAAAGTGCTGGCTCATTGCCATGTTCCATCTGACTGCCAGTGCAATTCAGCTGTCTTTTACTGGACTGTTCTTCTTCTCTGACTTCCTGTAAACTCTCTCAAACAGTCAATTTGTTCAACGAGAACAAAAATAAACCAGAGTCAGCAGACCTCATTCTACTTGATCCATGCCGGAGTGTGAAAAACAAATCAAAAAGCTCGGAGCTCTTTCTTTCCAGCAGCTTTCCAGCCAATGGCTGGAGGTTGTCTCATCCACTTTGTCCCATTTCACCCCAGAGAGAGGGAGAGATTAGGAGCACTTTTAGACCAAATCTGCTCCATCTGTCAGTGCTATTAGAGAAACTGACCAGCATCATTGCCTCAGACCATCACACTCACGCACACATACATGCATTTTACCCACCAGCATCCATCCTTTCCACTGCCATCACCACCAATCTGGCTCCCTGGGCCCTGAGGGAGGTTGAGGTGCAGCTTTGGTTAGCTAGTAGTTGGGAGCAGTACGGTGGTAATTCAGACAACACTCACCAGAGTGTCTGCCATATGTAATGTGCTTGGCGTGGCCGACGCCTGGCCCAAGTATACCGTCTGCAGTCCCATTAGACCCTGCACGGTGTTTGTTCCCGTCACGCCATCTGCACCACCTGTGGAGAGAAGGGGGGAGTGTTACTGTTAAGGGGTAACAATTCGGAGAATAGTCAGAGACTGTTGGCCAGCGGAAAGAAACAAGCAGTACTTTGGGCCTGATAGGCAAAAACAACCATATAAACACATGGACCTGGGGAGACAGATCCTTCTCTGCTGCTGCATCCACCCTCTGGAACACCCTCCCTGACCACATCAAACAGTCAAGCACCCTACAATCCTTCAAACAGGCCCTCAAAACTCACCTCTTTCTAATTGCTTTTTCCTGTTAACAGATATTTTTTTCATGCCCACCTGCTTATCCATGCACCTATGTGTCTTCCTTTTCTTTTTTGGCAGTTATGGCTACATACCTTTTTATTTGTTCCTAAACCAAACCTTTAAAGTGTCTTTGAGTGTTTAGAAAAGAGCTATACAAATAAATGTATTATTTGAACATTTATCAACAATAAATAGACAGTTCAAATCAAAAAATATATATTTTCCTTTTACATGTAGTGCTATTTATCAGAGTATAGATAGTTTTGGTGCGAGTTGCCCAGTGTTGGAGATATTGGCCGTAGAGATGTCTGAGCCAAATGTTTACACACATACTAGTGCATGGGCTCCACAACCTTTTTTATTATGAAGTGCCATTTTAAAATTCTAAAAATGTCTTGTTCATGTTCAGCATTAAGTCTGCCATCCCACCTAGGCTTTGTCATTTTTATTCCCTTTGTCCCGCTTTCTGTGAAGAAGGCAACAAGTACTAGCCAATCAGAGGCAGAGTAGGGTGGGTCTTTCAAAATGTGGGTGATAAGGCACCCAGATAGCTTGTTGGTAGAGCGGATACCACATAGAGGTTTACTCCTCGACGCAGCGGGCCCAGGTTTGACTCATGCCTGCGGCCCTTTGCTGCATGTCATTCCCCCCCGCTCTCCCCTTTCATGTCTTCATCTGTCCTGTCATATAAAAGCCTAAAATGCCCAAAAGATTATCTTTAAAAAAATGTGGATGAGAAAAAAGTTAATCAAACTACCGAGAAATAGCAGGCTGTGCTCCTGCCAATGGCTGTGAAAGTGATCATTTGGAACATTTCACAGAAACTGTCTTGTACACTTATTGCTATCATACCATTTGTTGAGGTACCGCTTGACAATGGCACTTGTGCCTAAGGTTGCAGACGGCAGTACTAGAGTATGTGCATGCTGAATTAGCTAACGCTACAGCTCATCCGAGGAGGACACCAGTAAGAGTTACATCTTGGGCTGTCACAAACACCAGCCTCTCCTACATGCTATGCTTCCTTCTGTGCAGTGATGCGCTTAGCGAGTGTAGTTTGGTACAATAAAAATAGTTCCTACAATTAACGTTATTAGTGTTATAAGTCAGCACACTTGCAGAAACGGACCCAGTGTGAGTCTGAGTGGGAAAGAAGAAGACAGCTCCCTTTGCTCTGAGATGACATTATCTTTTGTTCTGAAGTGGTCAATTTACAGCTTACAGCAACTTTTTATAATTTAAAAACTGTGATAGTAAGTTTCTTCAAAGGTAAAAGCTCTGAGTGAATTCAAGCTGGTCTTTTATTGTGAAGGGTAGACGTGGAAGAGCCAGCGTTAAGGTAACTTTTTTTTACCTCAACCTTTCTTGTGCTAATGTTTAGCATGGTTCACTGTTCATTACTATCCAATATCCAACGCACTCCAAACCGCTCCAAATTCCAAACCCTAAGTATATTGGGTACCCAGGAAGCCAAGTGGGAAGTAGAATGGATTAACGCCTGAATCTGAAATATTTGACAGACAAACAAAGAAGGGTCTTCGATTTAGGGTTAGACTCAAGTGCTTCTGTTTCCCAGAAGTACACTTAAAGCACAATGAGCATGGTGGTTTGCCTCAGAGGACATCTGCATTACGTTTTTAATTGTGAGGAAGTGCAATACTAAATCCTCAGAGTGCCCTTGTGTTGGGACATGAAGCTTTCAAGTAATTTTATAGAACCTCCCAACGTTGATACCACAAATAGAGTAGGGAAGTCAACAGTAAATATATTTTGAGGCTTGTCCAAAGATTTGTTTTGTAACTATGTCTCAGAAATACTGGACGTATTGTATACACCGGTATAGAAAAGAGGTTTCCTTTTTTATGACAACCACTTTTTAATGACTACAAACTAAATTATCTGGAGTAATTACTATAACTCTAACATGTATAGTTATTATTTGGGGGACCTAAAAGCCAATACCACAATTGGTTTTAGTGGTCTCCAGATCCATAAGGTTTCTACATTGAGTCCAGTTCAGTTACTTGTGTTAGTGTACCGACAAACTTGAGAACAGATCCTGGCAAGAAAATTCCCCCGAAAATATTTAGCTGTTAGCTAAGGGAAACGATTTGGCACACGTCAGAGCATAAGGGGCAGAGGGCTTGGCCTGGACCAGAGCCACACCGTTTAACTGTTAGCAGCGGGGGGGTGTATAACTGGCACCAAACTGGACAGCTGACCGTGCCCAGGACTGGGCACAAGGACAGGGGGAGGAAAGCAAGCCAGAGGCTGTGTGATTCCATCAAGTACTGCAGGGTGCCTGTTTAGGTGCCTGTCAGCTCTGCTGGAGCTGCCAAGTAAGGCTGGTACAGCCCAACGGCTGCATCTGTCCCTGCATAGCCATGACTCAGTGTGGAAAGGCACGTTTAAGAAATGGATTGATTCTTCATACTGAAAAAAAACTTATAGAGAGAAAAAGGCACATGGTTATGTTAATTCAGAAGTGTATTACATATGTTGGTGTGTGAATACAATAAATGACTCCATGTATGGTTGCATGCTCTGTATTGCCATCATATGCTGCCTTGGCTGATTTTATTCTGTGGTGACAGGGGGATGATTTTGGCAAAGCTGTGGATGTTGATTGCCTGCTGGGCTCAACGGCAGATGTCCCTCTCTGGGTCCTGGGACAACGCAAGAATGACAGCTATACAAACAATAGTCCTTCTATAAATATAACACGGTTGCAAACTGCACATTTCAAAATTCAACAAATCCAAACTCAAATAAAACAGTTGAATCCTAATATTAATGTTTCACAATATTTTTCATACAGCATGGCGCGTAGAAAGAATTACAGTGTCATTACCAATACATATGACATTCGTTTGTTGTTGTTCTGGACTCTTTTTTTTCAACTTACCTGGTTTACTCACATTGACACACATCGGAAGCAATCATGTGTTCAGGGTCCTGCTCAAGGACATGCCTTTATTCCTATGTATTACATGCAAATGTATTGTAATGTTCAACACACTACCCAGCATATGACTGTATACAGTTCTGACTAATATCATAGACTTGGCCTGAATGCTCTGTGAGAGCTGCTGGCATGGCATAGAGCTAAACACCTATTAGGTTTGCAGGTATTTGGTCATAAACCAAAGTATTGGAGAAAGTAAAATTATTTTGTCTGATTATTCAAGACCAAATGTATCTGCATTTCATTTTTACAATAACTTGTAATTAGACATTTATTAGTGAATATTTTATGAGACTGTGTTAACGCCATAGATGTCAAACTAGGAATTTGGAAGTAGTTGGATTTAGATAGCAAAACAATTGTACATATATTTTCCTTAAATAAATCAGTCTGGCACTGCATGGCCTTCAGTGTACACTGGCTGTCTAGCTAGCTTGCTTGCTAGGTTGGTCAGTTGGGGAGATTTGGACCTAAAATCAGGCAGGAATGGAATGCAGGATACAGGAAATAAAGATCAAACTATTTCTTCTCTAAGGAATACAAACTGGACAATTAGGACAGGCAGCAACAAAGGGAATCACGACAAACAAACGGACAAAGAACAGATGAGTAAAAACAAGCGACCTAATCACAAGACAAGGCAAAGCTGGAGTGGGTAGTGAACCACTGATTGGGTAACAAGACACCAAGGGCATATAACAAAAAGGCAGGCTGGTGAGGCTGGAACTGAAACTGGTGTACAAGGGACGTCATGCTGGGCCAACCTGTTCTCACTCCCAACTGATCAAATTCTGACCCTTGGTCAGTGTCTCTTAGTAAAAATCCCCTATTAGCCGCTGGGTGGGATGCACCGGGCAGAGCAGCAGCTCAATGTAAGATGACGTAGTATTAAGAGCTACAACAGTATCGAGCAGTATGAAAGATCGAAAATCTGCCTAAGGAGGTTGGTTGGGAAAGTGGAGGAGTCAAACAACTCAGGACTTTACCCCAGGAGGTTTATGTCCCATTCTTGGTTACATTTTATAACCACACTCACCATCTTTTTCTAAACCTAACAGTCCCAATCTTGTGCCGCATGAAAGTCATTTGTACGTCCAGACCCAAGAGTCAAAAAGTGATTCCCGAACAAGGACAGAGGAAGTGAGGTCTACACTCTTTATATTAACTTTTACAGTATTGTACATTGTTTTATTAATTTACTTGTTTGATTTGTAGGCAAATAGATCTTTTAAAAGACATGTTTATGTTGAAATATATGTACCTACAGTATGCAAGAAGGTACCTTGTATTGGTTTTCCCTCATAGGGACATAATGTGTAAAAACATATGATATTCGTAAAGTTGGAACCTCTTTAGAAGGAACATTCTAACGTAATTTTTGGGCAGTTTTGACAGCCCTGCGTGTATTGGATCGATCAAATAAGATGAAGATAAAAAATGAGTAGCGCCTTCTCTGTTTGTCCTCTGGATTTCAGTCATTTGTTTTTGCTTTTGTCACTTACATATTTCTTCTCCTGCACTGATTTGCTACAGCTGAATAGCCAATCAGACTGATTCCTCTCAGCGACGTGCAACAAAAAGCCGAGGAGGGTCTTCTCATGGTGACGGTACTAGCGAAACTAGTGGGAGCACATCGTCAAAGTGTTGGATAATGTAATAATGTAATGGAGTAGAAAGGCACATTTGCAGTGCATTGGTATTCTGGGGCTGGAGACTCATTTCAGCATCAATTTGTTTCCCTTTGAGGAATTTGTTCTTCATATTGCAAAGCCTCCATTTTCCCTCTGCTCCTTAACTGTAGTCCTCCCTTCTTTTTTTCTCAAAATATTTCCAAAATGTGGGTGAAACGCCACATTTCCTGAACTACACATAATGCACTGAGGCTGATAGGTAGCCAACATATTCCCTTTCATCTTCCACTTCCAACCACCCACTCAAACACAGATGCAAACTTTTAGAACAATGTATCTAACTAAAAAAATAAATAAAACTGGTTGAGGGTGAGAGTTAACCCCCCCTGTGATTTATTTACATTATATTCAACTTGGTTCTCATTTGCAAACCAATGATAAATAATGATCATAATTGGCCTATCTTTATCAGCTATTGCAGGATTGCATTAGGGAGAAATAATAGTTGTTGGAACAGCATAGACATAGAAACAGAAAAGCTGTTTTACTGTTTTTTATCCATTAAAAATAAACTTTTATTTAAAGTGACTCATGCTACTGTGGTGTGTAAAACTGCAGATCAGTAAGTAAATTGGGCCATTAGTAGAGAGGAGACACCTAACCCCACTGAAATGAAAGGAAATGCAGCTTGAAACATCCTGCTTGTTGAGAGTAATAACAGTATTTTCTGTTTTGTTCTTTCTTACACCTGATTTGCTCTGATTGATGGCCTCTATTAGCAATGAAAGTTCCACTGTTTCATAAAGTGGCTTCTTATCTCTGTTATTATTGGACTTTATGAGCCTGTGTGTATTTCCCTCTGCTGGCGAATCAAGTATAACTTTATTTGTATAGCACATTTTAAACAACAGCAGGTGACCAAAGTGCTGAACAGGCACAAAATACATGAATACAAAATCAAACAGTGAGAACATAATAAACATAATAGTAAAATAATTCCAGCTCAGGCAACAGAAGATGAAGGTGAGTGGGCAAATGTGCCTACACCCCTTCTCACTCCCATCTGGTCAAATACTGACGCTTGGTCCGTGTCTCTCAGCGTCAGATACCGACCCAAAACCCCCCATTCAGCGTCTGAATGGAACGCACCTTGGGCACGGCACTGTAAGATGATGTAGTATTAAGAGAGACAACGGTAGAGAGTAGTATGAAAGACTGAAAATCTGCATAAGGAGGTTGGTCGACAACACAGTACCTTCACCCAGAAGACCAGGGATGTTGTCCGGCGTGTCACTGAATCGTGCATTTTATTAACCCCTCCCCCCATCTTTCCGTGAACCTACCTGTCTCGTTCTTGTGCTGCATGTCAGTTAAACATATGTCCAAACCTAGGGCGTCAAAAAAGTGACGTCAAGAGTCCCGACCCACCAAATCTAAACATTACACCAAAGGAGGCTTTGTGCGTCAATAAGAAACACCAAAGGCCCCTGACCAAGCGAATGTGTTGGTGCCTAGAAATGTCAAGGTGGGCTTATCTATAGAATTATTCTTGAAGTCTCTCATCACAGTCCACAGAGCATGTACAGTAAATTGTGTTGAAATTAGAAGAGGCTCAATAATGAATTGTGCTGTCGGCATCAAACTTTATTCAGCTTGCTGTTTTGGTACACAGATACACAGCTCACCAACTTTCAGTAATCTTTATTACTTTGTTAGTCTTTTTTTATTGTCTTTCTGATTCTGCTTTAGGATTTGGTGAACAGCACGGTGTACAGTTGAGTTTTAAAGGAAACTTGATCTGGAGTCACATTACTTTCACATCCATTCAACGAAAACTCCTCACAAATCCCACGTTAACAGGCATGTAGGAGTGTAACCAAACTCCAAACCACAGAGATTTAGTTAAAAGCTACACATGGTTTCTCTCTGTTTCCCAGCACACGTGTGGCGCAGTCACTTTAGCGTGAGACACTGGTTAGAGGGGGGGATTGTGCCATCCCACAGGGGCGTAGTCTAAAACGGTTCAACTGTCAGGCTGTCTCTGCCTGAGCTGGCTCGACAAACCTGGAAAGCCTAAACAAAGATAATTAATGCCACGACGCTGGAGAAAAAACGCTTGTTAAAACAGCTTTATCCATAAGGCTCTGTGCACGTTCCAATAAAAAGCTAGTTTGGAGAGTCATGTGACTCTACCACTGACATCTTGCTTATTCAGCCAGAAGGATCAGGTTGTTATTAAGGAGCTATATGAACAATTTAAAAAATCATTACAGCAAAAAGCAACACTGCTGCTGCCAGTAAGGTGAGGCAGGAAGGCTGCCGAACGCTGCTGAGGGCGTAAATGTGTAACTTAAAACAGGCCTGTTTATTTCACTGTGTATTTCTAATGTGAGAAACTGTAGTCAAGAACTGCGTTTGGGTCTGACACTGTCCAGTTATGGAGACGTGGGGATCAATTCAGGTTTGGGCCAGATCAACGCAAAATTAATTTTGAATGAATATTATCTGAAGACTAATATATTTTCTAATGCGGGTTGTATTTGCTGCAGTACCAGTGCTGTTAGGAAAAACTCCTCCAGGATTTTCGAGACTGTTTATGGGATAGTTGATTTTGCAGTCTCTTTTGTAAAAAATTGCGAAAAAAGTGGTAATATGTTCTGTCTTTCTGTTGTTTATGAACTTGTGGGAGACGGTGACAATTGCTAGAAAAGTTTTTCTTTTGTATAATTCTTTAAAAATGAAAGCAAACTTGTTCCAGCCTGATATCGTTACCAAGGGACTACAGATAAAGAAAGCCAAACTGGAGGTTGAGCAACTGGAGCATGAGAAGAAGGTATTTCAGTAAATTGTTTATTTTGCTTAAGCATGATTAGCATTGTATACTAATGACTTTTTCTTATCTTTTAAGGCACATAATATAATAAGAGTTTGAAGTTCCAAGTTCTTTATTGTAATGTGCACACCATCTACAGAGAAGCTGCAAATGACAATCTTATCTCTAGTAATGCTCATAAAATATGTAGACAATCATGCATGTAAAAATGAGAAAGAAAAAGGGTGAAATACATTCTTCATTTTTACTGAAATATTGTTCTGCGATGGCCTTTGGGTCAGCATGGAATGGGTCAGAATGGAAATTTATAACACTGTGCGTAGGATCCTTAGTATAAGTGTGCATATTCCCAAAAGCCAAATATGGTGTATGCCAAACATTTTTTAGATTTATAAAAGAAAATGTATGTTCCCTTTAGAAATCACAGATTACCCACAAGTGTGCGTACATGAATCAGCCTCTTTTTCCACCCTGTACACACCCATTTTTAACCATAAACAGTCAAAGCAGAGGTCCTCGTGAATGCTGATCAGTATGTTAATGACCGTGGCCGTTGTTCTCAACGGCGAATCATGACGACTGGCGGGGAAAAAGCAAAAAAACTTCTCAGATGCTCGGGATGGCAGATCCGTCACGTGTTCCTCTCTACTGGACCCAGTTTAGTCCATAGATCTAAGAGGACAGCTTTAGGGAATTTAAATCATTGTCATGGTTCCTGAAGTCTCTTTCTCTCCTGATTCTTCCATTGGCACTTTGACATTTGATGATTAATGCCAAGTATTAAAGACAGACATTTAGTTACAGTGCCTTGCGAAAGTATTCGGCCCCCTTGAACTTTTCAACCTTTTGACACATTTCAGGCTTCAAACATAAAGATATAAAACTTTTATTTTTTGTGAAGAATCACCAACAAGTGAGACACAATTGTGAAGTGGAACGAAATCTATTGGATATTTTAAACTTTTAGCAAATAAAAAACTGAAAAGTGGTGCGTGCAAAATTATTCGGCCCCTTTACTTTCAGTGCAGCAAACTCACTCCAGAAGTTCAGCGAGGATCTCTGAATGATCCAATGTTGTCCTAAATGACTGATGGTGATAAATAGAATCCACCTGTGTGTGATCAAGTCTCTGTATAAATACACCTGCTCTGTGATAGTCTCAGGGTTCTGTTGAAAGCGCAGAGAGCATCATGAAGACCAAGGAACACACCAGGCAGGTCCGTAATACTGTTGTGGAGAAGTTTAAAGCTGGATTTGGATACAAAAAGATTTCCCAAGCTTTAAACATCCCAAGGAGCACTGTGCAAGCGATCATTTAGAAATGGAAGGAGTATCAGACCACTGCAAATCTACCAAGACCTGGCCGTCCCTCTAAACTTTCAGCTCAGACAAGGAGAAGACTGATCAGAGATGCAGCCAAGAGGCCCATGATCACTCTGGATGAACTGCAGAGAACTACAGCTGAGGTGGGAGAGTCTGTCCATAGGACAACAATCAGTCGTACACTGCACAAATCTGGCCTTTATGGAAGAGTGGCAAGAAGAAAGCCATTTCTCAAAGATATCCATAAAAAGTCTCGTCTAAAGTTTGCCACAAGCCACCTGGGAGACACACCAAACATGTGGAAGAAGGTGCTCTGGTCAGATGAAACCAAAATCGGACTTTTTGGCCACAATGCAAAACGATATGTTTGGCGTAAAAGCAACACAGCTCATCACCCTCAACACACCATCCCCACTGTCAAACATGGTGGTGGCAGCATCATGGTTTGGGCCTGCTTTTCTTCAGCAGGGACAGGGAAGATGGTTCAAATTGAGGGGAAGATGGATGCAGCCAAATACAGGACCATTCTGGATGAAAACCTGTTGGAGTCTGCAAAAGACCTGAAACTGGGACGGAGATTTATCTTCCAACAAGACTATGATCCCAAAGATACAGCAAAATCTACAAAGGAATGATTCACAAATAAAGGTATCCAGGTGTTAGAATGGCCAAGTCAAAGTCCAGACCTGAATCCAATCGAGAATCTGTGGAAAGAGCTGAAAACTGCTGTTCACAAACGCTCTCCATCCAACCTCACTGAGCTCGAGCTGTTTTGCGAGGAAGAATGGGCAAGAATGTCAGTCTCTCGATGTGCAAAACTGATAGAGACATACCCCAAGCGACTTGCAGCTGTAATCGCAGCAAAAGGTGGCTCTACAAAGTATTAACGCAAGGGGGCCCAATCATTTTGCACGCACCACTTTTCAGTTTTTTATTTGCTAAAAAAGTTTAAAATATCCAATAGATTTCGTTCCACTTCACAATTGTGTCCCACTTGTTGGTGATTCTTCACAAAAAATAAAAAATTTATATCTTTATGTTTGAAGCCTGAAATGTGTCAAAAGGTTGAAAACTTCAAGGGGGCCGAATACTTTCGCAAGGCACTGTATTTCCACTGCGTTCTGTCGTTATCTAATGCTAATGTATTTGATGTTATCATATACAGTACATGGAGTCGGGCCATCTCCTCCTCCTGTTCTCCGTAGGGGACAATGTGATGGTGAGACAGTGCCGATTAAATATTAAGAACCAAATTGTATTTAAGATTTCGAGTTGGTGTTTACGGTGGTGGTTTAAGGAACAATTATCACACAGTAAAAGTGCAAATAACAGTAACATTTATCTTCATGATAATGTGGATCATATAGAGTAAAATGATGTGCGTAAGACAGTAAATATTCTGAGTAATCATTATTCCCACATTTACCTTCTGCAGTCTGACATCAGTTCACCTCCTCACCATCTGCGTGGCCAGTTCCTATTGGCTCTGAAATGTGCGTATGCATGGGTCAGAGTTTGCATGGAGGACCGCACATCCTCCTGTCAAGTTAATTTTTTATAAACAACCTCTGCGTGGGAAGTGGTATACGCACACCATAAATCACACTTTCAACTCAACATGCCTTGCTAACCCACTCATTTAAAATATTTGATGGTACTCCCCTTATCTCTAGCTGTTAGGCTGCAGTGCTAGACCTAGTGTGTGGAAAAATGCCTTATATCCAAATGATGCTTTCACGTCTGATTGGCTCTGAGGGCCTGTGTGAGTTAAACAGACTATATCCAATTCTGAGGAATCTAAGTCAGTTAATACAAATATTGTATCTGAACAGAATGATTTGTAATTTCCACGTTTAGGAATTTAGGGGACCATGTGTGCTGGCTTTAGTTGGCATGTAGTCTAGTTGATGCAGAAATATATTGAAAAGAGATAAATATAAATCAAATATAATCCCAGTGGTGTTAGTGGCATTTCCCTCGAAATCTATACATCCAGATTCGAAAAAGGTTGCTTGCACAATTATTATGTTAAATTATTTGTAGGTAATGAAGTAATACGTTAAACTGTTCAATTTGTACTGCAATTTGAGACTGATAAAATGGCAGCAATTACAGAGTTTTTTGTATTCATAATCTGTAAGTGTTTACCTAACATTGGTGACCCAAAAAGCATGATTGACTGCTGCTATGGAACCTAAATGTAAAAGGGCATATGGATAAACAAAAAAAACCTACAAAAGCATGATATCCATTTTTTTCAGAGTTGGATGACACTGACTGGCTGAATCTTAATAAAAGCCAAGCACTGTCCTTTTATCTGTAACTCCAGTGATCAATGAGTGTGTGTCTGTGTGTCTCTGTAAGTGTGTGAGTGAATGTCGCCCCTCTGTCTAGCTGTCTTTTCTAAAAAGAAATAGCCCCTTTTCATGGCTAAAGGTTAGTATTTGATTTTTAAAACCATTAGTAACATATTGATTTGTAAAAGGAAGACGAAGGAAATAAAAAGCAATGACTGAGGGGCCCTAAGAGGACACACTTCCTCTGCTCTTTGCAGATCAAACACAAAAAAACGCAGTCATGTATTAAGTGAGATTTGGAGATTGGAAGGGGGAGCTCTATGGCTTTAGGGAAATGCATGTGATGCTGCTGTGGGGAGTGGATACTGTCTGTGTGCATGATGCAGAGGTCTGTGGTTTTCGTTGGAGGGCATTAGTCTCCCTCTAGATCTACTTTCAGGGGTGTGTCTACACTGCGGAATTAAAAAGAATCTGCAGATCAATTGAATGAACCAAATATCCCTGGCTGGATTTGAACTGGACTTTTATGGTATTTGACCCTCAAACCATTTCCTTTTACCTTAAATAAATGTAAAGCAAAAAGGTGTTTGACACAATGTGTTGTGACGACTGTCTAGTGACAAAGCAACTTAGTGTTCTCATTTTCAAACAATACAAGGGTTCTTTGTCTGGCTAGTCCACACAGTATTCCTGGATAGGAGAAAAACCTGCTCTGGTTTATTGGCATTTCTTTAAACCAATCACAATCATCTTGGGCGGCGCTTAACGCCGGACGGAGCCTTGGTGCCTCTGCTGAATAGTCTCAGGAAGGAACTTGTTTTGGTGGAATGTGTGTACGTTCAGAAGTAGTTTTAGTCGTCAACAGAAAACTCAGATTGGACAGATAGTCTAGCTAGCTGTCTGGATTTACCCTGCAGAGATCTGAGGACCAGGTAACCATAGTCCTCAGATTGGACAGATAGTCTAGCTAGCTGTCTGGATTTACCCTGCAGAGATCTGAGGACCAGGTAACCATAGTCCTCAGATTGGACAGATAGTCTAGCTATCTGTCTGGATTTACCCTGCAGAGATCTGAGGACCAGGTAACCATAGTCCTCAGAAATCCACCAGAGGTTAGAACGCCAACACAGAGACAAAAGATGGGGACAGATCTGGCCTAAATGAGGGACATCTGGCGGAATTTTTGGAGGCACCTGGGCAATCCCGGAAGTGGAATTTTGTGTATGTAGACTAGGTCATTAATGATAAAGCCCGCATCCCTGACCTGTACTAAATAGTCCAAATATAATCTAGCCCTGGTGTCACATCTCCAGACTGTTAGTAAAATTGGACACTTGTTTCCTGGTTGGAGATACACTCACATCCCGTTTCCTTCATAGCTATGTCAATGAAATCAGGGACAGGAGCTGTGGACGCAGCTTTACGGTTTGTTGTAGAAGACTCTGAAATAACAACTCTTCACAAAAAGTCACCACAAAAGGAGACAGCACACATACATTTATGTGAGCTATACACACATAAACACACTGTATGTACAGTGAGGAAAATAAGTATTTGAACACCCTGCTATTTTGCAAGTTCTCCCACTTAGAAATCATGGAGGGGTCTGAAATTGTCATCGTAGGTGCATGTCCACTGTGAGAGACATAATCTAAAAACAAAAATCCAGAAATCACAATGTATGATTTTTTAACTATTTATTTGTGTGATACAGCTGCAAATAAGTATTTGAACACCTGAGAAATTCAATGTTAATATTTGGTCTCCACACAGATCTTCTCTAGATCAGTCAGGTTTCTGGGCTGTCGCTGAGAAACACAGAGTTTGAGCTCCCTCCAAAGACTCTCTATTGGGTTTAGGTCTGGAGACTGGCTAGGCCACGCCAGAACCTTTGTCATGTTGGAAGACCCAGCCTCGACCCATCTTCAATGGGAACAACCTTTTTCTTTTGGGGAACAACCTCCTTTCCTCAGTTCTCTAACTGAGGGAAGGAGGTTGTTCCCCAAAATCTCCCAATACATGGCCCCGGTCCTCCCTTCCTTAATACAGTGCAGTCGCCCTGTCCCATGTGCAGAAAAACACCCCCAAAGCATGATGCTACCACCCCATGCTTCACATTAGGGATGGTGTTCTTGGGATGGTACTCATCATTCTTCTTCCTCCAAACACGGTTAGTGGAATTATGACCAAAAAGTTCTTTTTTTGGTCTCATCTGACCACATGACTTTCTCCCATGACTCCTCTGGATCATCCAAATGGTCATTGGCAAACTTAAGACGGGCCTTGACATGTGCTGGTTTAAGCAGGGGAACCTTCCGTGCCACGCATGATTTCAAACCATGACGTCTTAGTGTATTACCAACAGTAACCTTGGAAACGGTGGTCCCAGCTCTTTTCAGGTCATTGACCAGCTCCTCCCATGTAGTTCTGGGCTGATTTCTCACCTTCCTTAGGATCATTGAGACCCCACGAGGTGAGATCTAGCATGAAGCCCCAGTCCGAGGGATATTGACAGTCATGTTTAGCTTCTTCCATTTTCTAATGATTGCTCCAACAGTGGACCTTTTTTTCACCAAGCTGCTTGGACATGTCCCCGTAGCCCTTTCCAGCCTTGTGGAGGTGTACAATTTTGTTTCTAGTGTCTTTGGACAGCTCTTTGGTCTTGGCCATGCTAGTAGTTGGATTCTTACTGATTGTATGGGGTCGACAGGTGTCTTTATGCAGCTAAGGACCTCAAACAGGTGCATCTAATTTAGGATAATAAATGGAGGGGAGGTGGACATTTTGAATGCGGACTAACAGGTCTTTGAGGGTCAGAATTCTAGCTGATAGACAGGTGTTCAAATACTTATTTGCAGCTGTATCATACAAATAAATGGTTAAAACATCATACATTGTGATTTCTGGATATTTTTTTTTAGATTGTGTCTCTCACAGTTGACATGCACCTAAGATGAAAATTTCAGACCCCTCCATGATTTCTAAGTGGGAGAACTTGCAAAAAAGCAGGGTGTTCAAATACTTATTTTCCTCACTGTATATACTGTATATGTGATGAGATAGGAAGGAGGACCCAAAAGCAGAGCAGAAGGCGGCAGGAGGGAGCTTTATAGCGCTTTATTGAAAAAAGTAAAACAAAAGACACGGAGCAAAAGGCAAAATCTAAAATCCAAAACAGGCACAGGGGAAGACTCACAGGCAGGTACGTGGCGACGACATCGTGGACGAGACGGAAGGATCCAACAAGATACAAGAGGAGCACAAACATTATATACACAAGGTAACGAGGTAACAAGAGGCAGGTGACAAGAGGGCAGGGAATCAGGTGGAAAACATCAGGTAATCACAAGAGCGGGAAAACACAGGAAGTAAAGCTAGAGCCAAGACGAGACAAAAAAAAGACTTCAAAATAAACAGGAAGCCGAACAAACAGACACTTACCGGAGAACACGAGACAGGATCAACCCCATAAGACCAGGGAGAAAACTAGGAAATAAACACAAAGAGGCACACAAAAAGAGGGAAAAACAATTCTAACAAGACCCCAACCCATGACAGTATATACTGTTTATATATGTATGTATATAATGTGTATACAGTGCCTTGCGAAAGTATTCGGCCCCCTTGAACTTTTCAACCTTTTGACACATTTCAGGCTTCAAACATAAAGATATAAATTTTTTATTTTTTGTGAAGAATCACCAACAAGTGGGACACAATTGTGAAGTGGAACGAAATCTATTGGATATTTTAAACTTTTTTAGCAAATAAAAAACTGAAAAGTGGTGCGTGCAAAATTATTCGGCCCCTTTACTTTCAGTGCAGCAAACTCACTCCAGAAGTTCAGCGAGGATCTCGGAATGATCCAATGTTGTCCTAAATGACTGATGGTGATAAATAGAATCCACCTGTGTGTGATCAAGTCTCTGTATAAATGCACCTGCTCTGTGATAGTCTCAGGGTTCTGTTGAAAGCTCAGAGAGCATCATGAAGACCAAGGAACACACCAGGCAGGTCCATAATACTGTTGTGGAGAAGTTTAAAGCCGGATTTGGATACAAAAAGATTTCCCAAGCTTTAAACATCCCAAGGAGCCCTGTGCAAGCGATCATTTTGACATGGAAGGAGTATCAGACCACTGCAAATCTACCAAGACCTGGCCGTCCCTCTAAACTTTCAGCTCAGACAAGGAGAAGACTGATCAGAGATGCAGCCAAGAGGCCCATGATCACTCTGGATGAACTGCAGAGAACTACAGCTGAGGTGGGAGAGTCTGTCCATAGGACAACAATCAGTCGTACACTGCACAAATCTGGCCTTTATGGAAGAGTGGCAAGAAGAAAGCCATTTCTCAAAGATATCCATAAAAAGTCTCGTCTAAAGTTTGCCACAAGCCACCTGGGAGACACACCAAACATGTGGAAGAAAGTGCTCTGGTCAGATGAAACCAAAATCAAACTTTTTGGCCACAATGCAAAACGATATGTTTGGCGTAAAAGCAACACAGCTCATCACCCTCAACACACCATCCCCACTGTCAAACATGGTGGTGGCAGCATCATGGTTTGGGCCTGCTTTTCTTCAGCAGGGACAGGGAAGATGGTTCAAATTGAGGGGAAGATGGATGCAGCCAAATACAGGACCATTCTGGATGAAAACCTGTTGGAGTCTGCAAAAAACCTGAAACTGGGACGGAGATTTATCTTCCAACAAGACAATGATCCCAAACATACAGCAAAATCTACAAAGGAATGGTTCACAAATAACGTATCCAGGTGTTAGAATGGCCAAGTCAAAGTCCAGACCTGAATCCAATCGAGAATCTGTGGAAAGAGCTGAAAACTGCTGTTCACAAACGCTCTCCATCAAACCTCACTGGCTCAAGCTGTTTTGCAAGGAAGAATGGGCAAGAATGTCAGTCTCTCGATGTGCAAAACTGATAGAGACATACCCCAAGCGACTTGCAGCTGTAATCGCAGCAAAAGGTGGCTCTACAAAGTATTAACGCAAGGGGGCCCAATCATTTTGCACGCACCACTTTTCAGTTTTTTATTTGCTAAAAAAGTTTAAAATATCCAATAGATTTTGTTCCACTTCACAATTGTGTCCCACTTGTTGGTGATTTTTCACAAAAAATAATAAAATTATATCTTTATGTTTGAAGCCTGAAATGTGTCAAAAGGTTGAAAAGTTCAAGGGGGCCGAATACTTTCGCAAGGCACTGTATATACTGTACATATTTATATGTACACACAGACACACACATACATACAGTGTATATATACTAAAAATGAAAGAAAAAAATAAAAAGCATTAAGAACAAGGTGACTACAAATACAATGAAAACCCTGTGTGTGTGTGTGTGTGTGAGCCCCACGGACCCCCTAGCTACAGATTTCAGGTTAAATCTGAAAATAGTAAATACATTCATTTCATGTTCCTGTCTCTAGATATCAGATCATTTCCTCATGTTCTCAGTACAGAAATACATCTTTAGTAATGGGTCGCACCATTGCCGCCCTGGGCATAGTGATAATAGTTTGTCTAGGTGAAGTGTCAATTGTTCGTGGGGAGTGTTGAGAAATACACTCATTACATTTCCCAGTAACTTCCAGGTGCCTTTGGTTTTTTCCATAATGTAACCTTTCCAGTAGGGTGCTTTTCCATCCTCCTAGTGGGGCACCCAAAACACTGCACCACCTTATTTTGACTGATTTTCTGCCCCTCACTTTCTTCGTCTTCTAATTCTTTGACAGTACGTAAATGTAAATGTGTGTAATATGTTTCTAGTCTTAACGACTACTCAAAGCGCTTTTACATCATACAGGATACATTCACCATTCACACACATTCATACACTGTGGCCGAGGCTGCCGTACAAGGTGCCACCTGCTCATCAGATAAACACTCACACACATTCACACTCCGATGCGCAGCATCGGGGGCAACTCGGGGTTCAGTGTCTTGCCCAAGGACACTTCGACATGGGACTGCAGGGCCAGGGATTGAACCACCAACCTTCCAATTGGCAGGCAACCGCTCTACCACTGATCCACAGCCACCCCTATCTGAGCAGAGAGAGTGGGAATGGCAGCTCTGATCATAAAAATGATGACAACTTTTCTATAATTTAATCCAAAACATTTGGTTTGTATAACACAGACACACACACACACACACACACACACACACACACACACACTGTAATGTATTATTGCAGTCTGGGCCAGTGTCACACAGAGAATTAGCACTGTCATCAATGCCACACACCTTCCCTGAGGATTCTTAGTGTGTTGAGTTGGTGGAAATTATATATATATATATATATATATATACATATACACTCACCGGCCACTTTATTAGGTACCCCATGCTAGTAACGGGTTGGACCCCCTTTTGCCTTCAGAACTGCCTCAATTCTTCGTGGCATAGATTCAACAAGGTGCTGGAAGCATTCCTCAGGGAGTTTGGTCCATATTGACATGATGGCATCACACAGTTGCCGCAGATTTGTCGGCTGCACATCCATGATGCGAATCTCCCGTTCCACCACATCCCAAAGATGCTCTACTGGATTGAGATCTGGTGACTGTGGAGGCCATTTGAGTACAGCGAACTCATTGTCATGTTCAAGAAACCAGTCTGAGATGATTCCAGCTTTATGACATGGCGCATTATCCTGCTGAAAGTAGCCATCAGAAGTTGGGTACATTGTGGTCATAAAGGGATGGACATGGTCAGCAACAATACTCAGGTAGGCTGTGGCGTTGCAACGATGGTCAATTGGTACCAAGGGGCCCAAAGAGTGCCAAGAAAATATTCCCCACACCATGACACCACCACCACCAGCCTGAACCGTTGATACAAGGCAGGATGGATCCATGCTTTCATGTTGTAGACGCCAAATTCTGACCCTACCATCCGAATGTCGCAGCAGAAATCGAGACTCATCAGACCAGGTAACGTTTTTCCAATCTTCTATTGTCCAATTTCGATGAGCTTGTGCAAATTGTAGCCTCAGTTTCCTGTTCTTAGCTGAAAGGAGTGGGACCCGGTGTGGTCTTCTGCTGCTGTAGCCCATCTGCCTCAAAGTTCGACGTACTGTGCGTTCAGAGATGCTCTTCTGCCCACCTTGGTTGTAACGGGTGGTAATTTGAGTCACTGTTGCCCTTCTATCAGCTCGAACCAGTCTGGCCATTCTCCTCTGACCTCTGGCATCAACAAGGCATTTCCGCCCACAGAACTGCCGCTCACTGGATGTTTTTTCTTTTTCGGACCATTCTCTGTAAACCCTAGAGATGGTTGTGCGTGAAAATCCCAGTAGATTAGCAGTTTCTGAAATACTCAGACCAGCCCTTCTGGCACCAACAATCATGCCACGTTCAAAGTCACTCAAATCACCTTTCTTTCTGTGTGTCTGTGTGGGTGTGTGTCTGTAGGGAGGGAGGCGAAGGTAAAATGAGTGAAAAGTGAGACAGACAGAGTGTGACTGTAAGTGTGTGCAGGTGTGGTGACAAAAAATGAGAAAGACAAGGATTTGGCCATTGTGTGTGTGTGTGTGTGTGTGTGTGTGTGTGTTTCCCAGGATTAGCCCCAGGCAGGGTTCTGTTGGGGCGAGGTCCACTGAGGCCCAGCTGCCGACGGTAGCATACCAGCAAGGAAGAAGGGCTTCCTGTCGGTTTAACACCAGGTGTCACACACACACACATACACACACACACAGAGATAAGGGAGGGGTGAGTGTCGGTTTGATGGAGGCTACTTGTCACCTCCAACCCATTTGGGAAGGCTGTAGAGCCATCGGGTTTTAATTTGTGAATTGGGGGAAAGGAAGGGGGCAGAGGGGATGTGAGGAGGAGGGAAAGGGGGGTTGATGTAACAGGGTGACGAGCAGGGCATGTGCACAACACCCCGACTCTACAGTCTATATGTAGAGATCCAGTGGATTCCATTAGTTAGATTTCACAAAGAAAGACGAAAAAACATAATTAGGCTAACCACGAACCAAATTCTCATGATTGATAAAATATGTCAAAATAAAGCTGCACATCTGAGTTTCTGTGGTTAGTTCACATGTCTGTGATAACAGCAGTACATCTGAGTTTCTGTGGTTAGTTCACATGTCTGTGATAACAGCAGTACATCTGAGTGTCTGTGGTTAGTTCACATGTCTGTAATAACAGCAGTACATCTGAGTTTCTGTGGTTAGTTCACATGTCTGTGATAACAGCAGTACATCGGAGTGTCTGTGGTTAGTTCACATGTCTGTGATAACAGCAGTACATCGGAGTGTCTGTGGTTAGTTCACATGTCTGTAATAACAGCAGTACATCGGAGTGTCTGTGGTTAGTTCACATGTCTGTGATAACAGCAGTACATCGGAGTGTCTGTGGTTAGTTCACATGTCTGTGATAACAGCAGTACATCGGAGTGTCTGTGGTTAGTTCACATGTCTGTGATAACAGCAGTACATCTGAGTGTCTGTGGTTAGTTCACATGTCTGTGATAACAGCAGTACATCGGAGTGTCTGTGGTTAGTTCACATGTCTGTAATAACAGCAGTACATCGGAGTGTCTGTGGTTAGTTCACATGTCTGTGATAACAGCAGTACATCGGAGTGTCTGTGGTTAGTTCACATGTCTGTGATAACAGCAGTACATCGGAGTGTCTGTGGTTAGTTCACATGTCTGTGATAACAGCAGTACATCTGAGTGTCTGTTATCTAAACTGCCAAAGTCAAAGCTTTGTTTCTATAGAAGAAAGTGTTGGTCTGGGAAAGCGCTGAGAAATGATGACCTGATGTTCAGGCAGTGCTCATGTGGGTCATTATGTTGGAGAACTTTACAGATGAACAATTCCAACGTGGACACTGCCATGTTGCTGCCAACCTCAGGCCAAATCTGAAAATCCACACACAAGATCAATGAAATCTGCTGGCCACATTCATGTTCTCCTGAGGATGAACGCTACTGGTTTTCATGAACTGTAGCACCACCTTCATGATAACCTTATCTGTTTAAATGCATTACTACTAACGGCTTTTAACTTTAAAACCCAAAAAACCTTACACTAGACTAAATGTTACAGCAGAGCGTCTGAAGAGGAAATCAACCTAAACCTGTTCCTCAACCTAAATCCTGATGGAAAGTACGAGTGCAAACTGGGAGAAAAGAAATGTGAGAAACTGTGTGTTAATAGGCCATTAAAAGGAAATTTACCTCTGATTCCCATATACAGTAACAAGAACTAATGTTTTCTCAGAGCAAGGGAGAAAGAGTGGAGCGAGCGAGCATGTGGCATACTGAGTGATAGAATGATATTGCTCTCTCTTTTAGTTCATGCCGGGGTTACCTGCCCCGAAGGCAGGAGCCTTTGATTAGCTTTTTGTCTTACAGCGGAGAAAGCTCCGGCAAAGAGGGGAACATAACTCAGGAAATTTACAGGCAACCCGGTGAGAGAAAATAGCTTTGTCTCTGTGCCTCCTCTCTCCTCGGAAAAGGAAAAACCTAACACTTCATTCCCGGAAATGACAGTCAAGATGGCAAGATGGATTTAGTGGATTTCTCTGTTTGCCCTGTTGCTGGATTATGGGCCTGAGGGCAATTCTGGGGATGTCTCTGTGTATATGTGTTAGTGCAGTATGTGTATTTCCAGCAGTCTAACTTCTCTCTGTTCTCAGAATTACACTTGTTACTACCAGTACTTTATGTTTTTTCTTGGACTAATGTTCACATATTGGTGTATATGTAACTAAATAAACTGCTGTTAATATGAATGGTACTTTATATTATAAGTCCTATTGGGATTGCTTCATAGCAATATCTACTGAAGATCCACTTACTAAGAACTCTTTGTATTATCTCAATGTGAGCAAATGTGTCCAATAAAAATAAAATGTCTTAAAGAGCTGTATCAGTGAATTATTTTAATGAATGGGGGAGTCGGGAAGTGAGAGACAGACTCTATGTGTTCTATGGGCAGCGGCCAGAGTATGCTTTTAGAACTTTTTGGGGCGGATGCACATCCTAGACAAATATTATTTACTGGCCCACAGGTAACTGAATGACTCCGTGGAAACACAATTCTTCTTACTTAGCCACTCAAAGCATTTTGGGAACCGTAGTGTTACGGTTAGGGGACACCGATCTCATATATCGTCTCATGAGCCGAGTGTCTCGTCACACCCCTAGTCATATGACATTTCAGTATCACATCTTTTTTGTTGCTGTTGATGAAAGCCAAAGTGAAGAAAGCTGTCTTTTCTTCCAAACTCAGGTCTAGTCAGAAATGTGTTGAAGAGCTCGCTCCATTTCATATCCAAGAGCAATAAGTCACTGCAAAGTGTCTGACAATGACAAAAGCAGAGTAGCTCAAAGAACACTCCATTAAATTCGGAATCAAAGCTGATGGAGCAAGAGGAAATCGCCGACCAAACAGTGAGCTGGCGGATTATCCTGTGAGGATTATTAAATTTGCCGGGTGATTCAATTAAATGGGTTTTTATGGTGGAATAAGGGTGGTGTCAGTACACTTGCAGGCATGAGCGGCCCTCTTCTGGAGTGGAGTGTTGGATATGAAATGTTGAACCTCACTTGGCTGATGGTTTTACGGTGCTCTTGTACTCTGGCACTCACATCTGATTTAACTGCAGAGTGCACAGAGGCAGAGTGGGGTGCACGAGTGACTGCACAGAGTCATGGAGAGGCTCTCAGTCAGAAAGAGAAGTTCAATTAGAGCGAGGCGGGTTCAATCACACACATGTAAACATGCACATGTTCCTTCTCCCAGGCTACACACAGGCCAACACACCGTCTCCAATCAAATCAGCCACCCTCAACTACATTCATATTGTCCACAGTGTGAGCTTATTGTACTTATTTAGAACCAACCCACAGCTTCTTAGGTTTATTTTTGAAAGTAGTGGAATGCATTCATAGTTACCAAAGTACTGTACTCTTCGACATTTTAAAGTAGTTCACTTGAGTCGTTCTTTCAAAGGATACTTTATTCCTCTGCTCCACACCATTCCAGAGGCAAATATTGTACTTTTTAATGTAAGAGTAAACCGTATGATCGATTGTTATAGATTAAACTACAATAAGACAAATTAGCAGCTCCTTAACCCGCTCCATTTATTTTGGATTCAGCAAAAGTTTAATTTATCAGCTGGCCTATGTCACATAGTCTGTTTCCCTGATTGGTTGCAGGTCTAGCCGTTGCTCTGATTGGTTGTAGGTCTATCTGTTCCTCTGATTGGTTGTAGTTCTATCCAATTGAGGGCAGAAGCATTTTCTTTCCTGGTTGGGTTAGAACACCCCCCATAATCACAGCCCATGGGAGCAGAATTAGACTCCTATTCTGACTAAAATCTAAATATGACCATGTCAGGCTAGGCAAAGGCCACCATAACAAAAAATATACATCATAGCTCAAAAATCAAAGAAATCAAATGCCAATATCTTACGCCCCCTACCCAAAATAAACAGAAAATGACACATTGAAATGTCAGCCGTAAAAGCTGGTTGCGACAAAGAACTTTTATAAACTCTACATCTGGGACTGGACTTAGACCTGGACCACTCTGTGGTGTAGCTAAGTGTCCGGCCTATGTTGGAACATACATTTCTTTCCCTGTCAGTAATGTTTTTGCAAACAAAAAATAGTTTTTTCATGCAAAGCCCACCTAACAAAATAACAAATAGGTCCTTATATGGATTAATAATTTAAAGGAAATTAATGTATTTTTTCCAGTTTGTTGCAAATGGGAAAACGATGTACATGAACACCATCTAGTCCTCTCCAGTGAACCTCTGTCTATAATGATGTCTATATCAATATATCCAATTCATTTAGGGATCGCTCCGGTGCTGACGGTCCAATGGATGTCCTTTATCTTCCTCTTTCTCGGTGGTGGCATTCTAAACATCCTCAGAGCTAGAACCAACAACCAAATTATTATATTTACTTTTTTTAGTTAAATTCTCATCACAAGCTTGACAACCATTTTAATTCCAGAACTCGTCTGCTTGAGCGAACATGTTCCACCAAAACAACTTTCTTAGCGAGGCTATTTTGTAGATAGATGCGTCAAGCTTAGCGCCGCCCAATACTATTGTAACTGGTTTAAGGTCAATTTATTCTCAATTGTCAATGTTGTGCAATAAAAGTACAAAATCTCCTGCGTTACACTAATCGTTCGTTTATAAGGGTAGAGAACCATCAGACTCCCCGAAGGAATCTGGACTCCGGATGGTGGAGACGAAGCAGCCCGAAGACCAGACCGAAGGAGGCTCCAAAACAGTCAGCTGGAGTAGAGGACTGGAGTGTACTCTTTACCTGCAATGATGCTGATAGCAAAGGTAGAAACTGATTTTTAAAAGTAGGGTTGTGTCTCTGTGATTGGCCCTTGCAATTTGTGTATGATTCTGATTGGCTAAGCATGAAGGTGAACACCTCCACTAGCTGATTCCATTTATCTAGAGCACTGATTACCTGAAAGAATTTACGCTGCGATATATTTTAATCAGGAGAGACTAGTTTGCAGCTATGCAACAGCATGATTAAAATGTCCAGTTATGTGGATAACAGCTGATTCGATTTAGGAGAACAGTTAGGTCCTGAAAGAATTTACGCTTAGCTACATTTCTAATTATTTTAAGTTTCACATAAGCATAAGATGAGCACAGAGAATAGGTGTGAAAAGGGTTCTTTTGTGTGAAGGACCTAGGTGTGACAATGATATAGAGACAAACAAAACTTGGAGCAGCTGATCCTTTGTCCCGCGGTAACAATAGGGACAATATATCGAAATATACTAAAGATCTTCCAGCAAGCAATATGAAATCAAATGAGGAGTGTGTTGCTGCTGTTGTTTTGTTAGTGACAGCTTGGATCTCCATGTGTTAGTGTGTGTGCGTGTGTGTGTGTACACACCTCATTATGTTTTCATTTTTGTGTGGACCACTGACCTTAAATGTATATTCAACAACAACAAGCCTTGTTCATGATGAGTGTTTCAAGCGTCCCCTTTTAACGGCAAAGGCATGTGACCGGTCCTTTTTAAATGTGTTGTGCATCCACAAGTGACCCACAGTCACATACTATGATTTGAATAACAAATACATTAAATAAAATCCCAGTTCACATACCCTTTCCTTTAATTGGTCATCCACTATGAATTCTGTCCCTTTTTCCTTCTCTGTTTTAATGCAACCAGCCAATCACAGTCCAACATGACACAAACTGTTGTTTTGAAAAACAATTTCAATTATATGTTAAAAGGTGACATTATGCTCATTTTCAGTTTGGTAATTTAATTTCAGGGGTCTACCTGAAATGTTTACATGCTTCAATTGTTCATGAACACATTACGTATCAATAAATAAATATATATGTATAAACCAAGCAATATGATAAGGCTGCAACAGTTGCTAAGGTAATATATTCTGATGTTTGGCTGAAGAGTTTTCAAAGATGAACTGTATGATGTACATGTATGTATGATGCCTGTATAAACAGTTATAGTTTATTACACCATCTATGCGTGCTGTAATCCCTGTCACTGACCTGACAGTTACATCAGTACTCCTTTTCTCCCTTCTCCCAAACATGGACTGGATTCATTGTGAGAGGTGAAGCACATACTGTAGTTATGATGAAACAGGTGTTCACAACGCAGGACATAGGCATTTACATTTTATTTCAAAGCTTTGGTGCATAACATTTTGACATTAATGAATGTCCTTTACATTCAATGAGTTGCTCCAAAGCTAATTAAGACTCTCAGCTCCTCACAACTCTCTGTGGATTCCTCAGTATGACTATGTTCAGAAGATTGTGGCGTCCAGCGATATTCACGCAAAGAACCTTGAGTGAAGATAACTACCTCTGCTGAAGAGTCCATCTTTTTTTTAATCCTCCTTTGTTTCTAGCAATTGCCTGGGGTATCACGCACACAGGAAAATGGACCCACAGATACACAACTCAGGTACGTGAAATACATTTGGTTTTATTAGCAGCTAAAAAACTCACAGGCAAAAGTTTCTAAAAAAAACAGGAAACAGAAATCAAGAAAATAGGCAATGGTCAAAATCCAGGGAAAACAACAGGACACAGGGACGCAGACGATCTCAGACCGGGGTAAGGGGAAGACTGAGCTTAAATACACAAGACAGGGGAGACAATGAGAGACAGGTGTAACACATTAGGTTGGGAACAGGTAATCATCATAGACAGTTAAAGAAATGGACCAAGAGATCCCGTTGCTCTGGACGGAGACCAGTGAAGTCTATTAGAAGCTCTTTCCCCGGTGATGCTGAGCGTTACTGCGCAGCCTCCAACTGAGCTGGAAGACGTAGATGTGACGTGAGCAACCTGTCTGAAAGCTGTAAGTCTTCTGGTAGCTGTGCAAGAGAAATCTCAATCATTCCCAATCAGCAGAGACGGAGAGGTAGGTATATGTTAGGAGATAATTACTGCTAACTAACATGCTAGTTAACATTAACATAACCACAGGCTAATTATTGCTAACTAAACTAAATTAACATTAGTAATTAAACCTAAACAGCTGATGTAAGTCCAAACTCTTACCCTGTACTATACGGTAATTCCTCTACTATGCGACAGTAAGCTGCGTGGTTATGACACAATCGTTAGCCTATTTTTATAAAAACGTCTGCTACGGAGCCATAATGTAAGCTACAAGGTAACGGAGCCTTTTATACATTGTCGTGTTTCTTTAGAAATAAACAACGGACAAATAGTCTTAAAATGCTTCAGATGTGAACTTATTCACTGTCAAAGTGACATCAAAAGGAAAGGCCGTCAATGGGATGCTAACAGTGGGTTAGCATCCCAGCATCAAAATGGCACCATAGCTACGCTTAGAGAGGAGAGGCTTACCCCCTTGGTAATCACAAAGGTGGGAAAAACTACAACAGGAAGCACAACAACATCATAGAACTTTCAAAATAAAACAGGAAATGGAAAAAACTAACAGAAAATCTAAACCAAACTAAAACCAATAACTTGACACAGGGAAAGGACATGGTATGGGGGAGGGATGGTGGCAGTGCACGATCACTGAAGGCTTGATCATATTGACACGCTGACAGTGTATTATTTAGAATTCCCATAGCTATAAGTAGTAATTACTGTCTAAAATGTGATCTTTGGTGTATATGTAAACCCGGAAGGGATCCTGTGCTGCTTTGGTATCAAAGGTTTCTCTGAGATGGCAGAAGAGATGGCAGGAGGCACAGGGAGGAGAGTGACAATGAATGAAAAACAGAATGAGTGAGAGAGATGGGAGCAGATCTGACCAGGAGAATGAGAGGAACAGAAAGAGAAGAAAAGAGCTGGCAGACTGGAGTGGCAGCCCAAAGCTGGAATCTTTCACTTCAGATCAACACTTCAGTGAGGGCAAGCATGGTAGAGAGACATGGCGAGCGGGAGAGAGAGACTTTTAAAGTAGTGTCCTTAGGCGAAGAACAGAGTTAAGTGTTTCCTTGCAGTCTTCAGTGTGGAAATGAAAGGTTGACTCTCCTTGAAAAACAAAGTTGCTATGACAACCAGCCTTTTTCTCCATTTCCATTTTACCCCCCGCCCCCCACACACACAGGTAGATTTTTTAAGTGCAGCAGTAACACAAGGGTGGGGAGCAGAAGGAACAGGCTCACTAGATTTCATCCAAACCAGAACCTTTAGCCGAGGGCTGGCGGTGCAGGTCCCTGGTATCTAATAGCAACAGCAACTTACTTCAACTTGGTACGCCTTAACAATCAGAAAATAAAGTGTTTTCATGTAAATATGTTGTATTAGTACATCTTGTTGTCAGGTTTTTCCATGCTTTTATTCTATGTTTCATTGTTATCATCAGTATTTCCGGTTTTATTTTGTAGTAATCATCCGCTCTCATTCTTGTCTTGTCTTCCTCCCTTTGTCTGCTTTCCCGCCCGTATGATTACTAGCTCCGCTTCTAATTTTATTCACCTGTTTGTTTTCCGCTTCCCCATATCTCAGTACTTAAATACTCACCATTCCTACTCACCGTTGCCAGATTGTAGTTGTCCGTATGTCACTCTCTCCAGCATTTTTCTTCATGTTTGTTTTTCCGGTATTTTTGGACTTTTGCCTGTTTCCTGACTATGATTATTGCTCCTGTTGTACCTTTGGCCTGCATTGTTCTTGGACAATTAATCTACTTACCTGTCAATCCCTTTCTGACTGGGGCATTTGAGTCCGCCATTGTACAGTGATACTTGCTGCTATCTCAGATAGTAATCTAGCTTTTAGCCAGTTCATGAATGTACTTTTTAAAGTCCAACTGATATCACATTGGATGAAAAATCAGAACCAAAAGGCAGATACTATATTTTATATTTTTTGGTTTAAGGATGGCACACACTAGTTTGGCATTACATTGGAATCTCCTTAGGTATATGTCATTGAAGATTGACACCATATGTCCATACATATCAAAGGCTGCAAAAAGCAGTGAGGCCAGCCTTGTATAGGCAGAGCAGACGGTCCCACTGAGCCATGCAGCAGCTGCTACACAACACACTGAAGTCTCCTTCTAATCCAACGAGCAGACTGGAACCCACGTCTGCTCCGGACCTCAATGAGCCAGCAGGCACACATGTCATGGGGGACAGTGCTCTGCTAGTGTAGGCTGAGGGCTAGTAAGCTCATTAGCATAGCATAAAGAACATGTGTGCAACAGGGTCTCAATGCAGTTTGCGAAATGGCCATGATATAGTCTTTTTTTCATGTAATTTGTTTCGTGGTGGTGAGCACGAATGTTAATCTAATGTATTTCAATTTCTCCTTTTTTCATGGTGCTCATCACATAATGGGAAGCATCTATACGGAGGTATGGAAAAGAACGACGGGGACGCCAGGACACGATCCGGGCTCTCTGGGGGACGCGCAACAACAACGGGGAAATTAATCACCACATGGGGGAGACGATCCCCGGTCTCCGGGGTGAAAGTCCTGTGTTGTTTGAGCCAAACACCCTCCCAACCAACCTCCCTGCACAGATGTTTGGCTTTTCATACTACTCACCACCATAGTCGTACTGGGATCACGAAACATGCTTCCCATTCAAATACATTAGATTACAATTTGTGGTTACCAACACGGAAAAAACTACATAAACGTGTCTGTGTACACAAATCAACGGATAAAATAACGTGGGCATCTCACACACTGTCATGAGACTGGGTTGGTCTGTGAATGACATGTCACCGAGCCTGGTTGGATGCTGCGGTGGTCTTTGATACAGAGAACCCTAAGAGGTCCTTTTATACATCACATTTTCACATATCACATTTTAGGTTGATTACATGCATGACATTTAAAAATAAATATTCAACTGAATGCAGTTCTGCAAAGGTGATATTATAGTGTAGCACATTATGTGGTGTGCCATGTCCGGTGCAACCGTATCAAAGGTGCATCGTTCTCACCGCTGGATGAGACAGTTTTAAGTGTGACACACACACATTGAATCATGCTAATCTGTCTCATTTATCTGATGCGACGTAAGAGAGGAATTAAGGGCTGTGGATGATGTCATCTTTCATACCAGAGCTTATTGACTTTATCTACAGTGACTGGTTAAAAGAGAATGCATCTTTGAGGGAAATACACATGTAAAAACTGTTTTAAGAACAGCTGATCAGCACAAATGTTGGGCTCCAATCCACACTAGTTTAGGGTATTTGGTTATCTCTATTGGTAAATACAACAAAGTATAAAGAAAGCAATGTTGTCACTTTGTCCAAAAAGAGAAACCATTATGTAACTGTGTGTGTGTGTGTGTGTGTGTGTGTGTGTGTGTGTGTGGTCTTGGTCTGACTTGTTGGCTTTAATGAGCTGAGAGAGCGAATGGCGCATCAATGAAATCAATAGTGGAATTAACACATTGACATGTTAGACTCATTTGCTTTCTGACATTTCCCTCCACACAATTAAGCGGCTCAGATATGCAAGTCGGATCTGATTAATGCACGCCGGCCGACTGCTCGGCTTGGTTTAGCATTCACAGGGCGAGGCACCACGCATCCTCTCCAACCAGAGGAGGACCAGATCTGGGAGGCCTGCTGGTTTGCTTGAACTTTCCCAGCAGCTCTCCTAGAGAGCCCAATGAATTTAATTTATCAGTTAGATTAAGGGAGAACACATGCCAACCCTCAGTAACAGATTTTAAATACAGACAACTAGAATTCCACCAAACAGTTAAATCTGAATCTAAATAAAAAACACACTTTGATGCAACAGCCCCCTACAAATACATTTACCCATGAGTAAAAGCAGGACCGGGGGGTTCCAGGTGGCCAGAGCAATCTGCAGCTCTGTGCTGGCGAAGTCCCATTTTCTTTATGTGTTCCTCAAGGCCCGCGGGCCAAATCCGGCCCCTCGCAGATTTTAATCCAGCCTGCATGTCAATTAAGGTTCACAATACATTTTGGCCCACATTTTCTGATGTTTTAGCTGCTTTTTCTATAATGGCTGAGGAACTTTGGGACTTTATGTGGACCAAACTATAAGTGAGAATACTATGTGAGACATGCAATAATACAGTCAAAGGATTTTGTAAAGAAATAAATGAACGCATGTCTGGCCCCTAATATGATTCTCATTTTCCAGTGTGGCCTCAGTGAAAATGAGTTTGACACCCCTGGTTTAGAGTGTCAGTCTGGCGTCAGTCAGGGTGTGTGTTGCACAGGTGGCTGAACCACCTTGTCCTTGTCACAGCAGGAGGTGCTTGGGATGAGTTTGAGAGCTTTTGGGAGGCAGCCTAAAGGCTTTTGGAGCCCCATGAGAACACATATGGACCCAGCCAGGAAATGTCTGGCCATGGACGCAGCTCCAGCAATCTCTCCATGGCTGTGCTTGGCCTGCCCACTGATCCATCCTTCCATGAATGAGTCTTTTCAACAGCCAGCCCTCATTCCTCTCACTCTGTCTCCCCAGCCCTATCATCCAAATGCCCCAGCACACTTCATCTCTTGATTGTTCCAGCCCAGTGGTATCATCTGTCATAGTGCCACTTGGCAACGCCCTTCATGATTTGTGGCTGGGCAAACATTTATCCAAATGTATCCCATTCCAAATCTAGGATTACATCCTGCTGTTTCAATATTTGGGAGCTTCTGAGTAGCCATGGCTTCTGAGACAACAGGTCAAGTTGGCCAAACATCCCCCTCCATCTAATGATAGAGCAAGCCAGGGCTGCTACTGAAACCCGGTGAAATGAGCAAAGCAAAGGCAAAACAGGTCAATTGGCTCAGATTGAGGTCTGCACAGTTCCTTCTGTACACCTCGTTATGTCAATAAGACTTCCTCCTGCAGTCAACATTAAATGGACCAAAGTGTGTACAAATCTGCTGTCTCTCAGCAACACGTTTCCTAAGATGTCATCTGGTCCATATCATCACCCTAATGTGATGAAGTTTGATTGATAATGTCTACTGTAAAGAATCACTTGAAGTCTGAGGATTTTTTCTGAAAGCATTTTGGATTCCACAATGAAGAATGAATATGCACAAATATCATATTTAGTCTTAATGGTTTCTTTGGTAAATGTTAGTTAGTTATTCCTGTGTCACGGAACAGCAAGCCCACCCACAACTTTTCCTTATACAGTACACCCATAAATACCCATTTGCCATTGGCTCCCTCCCTCACGGCACACCTCTTAAAGTCCATGTTGCAGGTTTAATTTTGCAACGAATTTGTGCAATTTGCTTGTTGGTAGTAAATATTTGAACTGTTATCCATTGTATTGATGGTGTTGGATATCGCAAAATTGAATATAATACCAAAATTAGGCACAATTTTACAGTGTTTCATTTTCCCCCCACAATGCATTGCATGACGTCACGCTGGGGAGATAACAGAGCAGCCTGCGTTGTATTTACCACTGGTCTGGCCTAATGTGGCTTCTAGTCTTTTAATATTAACAGTCTATGGTCTCAATCGAGTCCATGTGACTTTATTATATTTATAATAATATTGGAGGGAAAGTGAAACACAGCTTAGACGGGGGATGTTGTTTGGCTTTTCACAAGTTTAGACCGCTAGCTAACGCTGCGCCGCCGGAAGTTAGCACAACAGCGTTAGCCTAGCCTGCTAGGTAAATATTATGACTGCCTTTGGTGTTGCCTATATATGCGTCCATGTTGTCAACATCATACATGTGGCATTAGTGCACCATTTGTACCATAATTGTATTGATTGAAATAGTAAGCTTCGCTCCTACGAGATGGGGGGTTTGTTACGTTACACACAAAGCTAACTGGCTATAGTTAGCCTGTACGGATGCTAGCGGATATAGCTAACGTCGCGTAGCCAGCCAGCAACTTCGGCAGTAGAGTTTCGGTAAGCTAACACGACCGCGTTGTCGCCCACAATCAACCTGCCGTGATGTTTGAAATATAAACAATTATAATACTGGTGCTGCTGGTTGGGGAGGACCATGATCCTGCCTGAAATGTCACAAACGGATTTAGGCATCTTCAGATGAGCTGATCGCGGGGCTTCCCGACCGGAGGGGCTCACTTCCCGACCGGAGGGGCTCGCTTCCCGACCGGAGAGGCTCGCTCCCTGACCGGAGGGGCTCGCTTCCCGACCGGAGGGGCTCGCTTACCCACCGGAGGCTCACTCGCCTACAGCACCCGCACTCCACCGCAGCTTCGCCGCCACACACAAGCACCGGCCAAACAGCGACACGTTTCCACCGGAGGAAGAGGTAAACACTTAGAAATAACACTCGGGGATGCCTTCTATTACTATATCTAGATAAGTGTACCAGTACTTATCTGAACTAACGACATGATCACTGTCACTAGATCGAAAGAAAACGTTGACGTTCACTCGGTGCTATTCACTGACAGTAAAAAGTAAAGTCATTGTATGCACTGCTGCGTTGCTAAAATAAAGGAGATAAATGAAGGAGACTTCCCCACAATCTTGACAATTCCTCATTTACCCTCTCACGTCTGGTAGGTTGGTAATTATTCGGCTGCTGGCCTTTACTCCTCTTCCTCCTCCCAGTCAGTCACCGTAGTTCTAGTGCTAGGCTCAGACTTAACTCCCCTACGTGACGTCATCGCCGAATTGACTTCATAAACCCGCGAACACCAAAAATGACCAAAAACTAACTTTTAACACTATTTGGAGACATTTTTAAAAATGATATACATATCTTGAGTGTTTTTTTGTACCCAATAATCAACAGTGATGGTTAACTTGCAACATGGGCTTTAAGGTCTTCAAAGGTAGACGCTTGTCTATATGACATGCCATGCAACCACATCTGAAGACAAAATGTGTTTAAATACCAATAAACTAAATGGTTAAATGGCTACACTCACAGGCGGGGTGAAACTATTTGTCATAGCTCCTGACTAATCCCACCGCTGATCTCCCTAAACCACTTGTCTGCACAGACAGACTCCTCAAGGACATCCTTAGTGTTGCACTTTTTCACATTAAAAGGGACATTAGAAGTGTGAAGAATAAAACAATACTTTGAGAGAGAAGTTGAAATGCCTACTTTCATTCCTCCATACACCTGGCCAATCACAGCGTGATTGTTGGTTTTCAATGTTAACATATTCTGACAAGAATTTTGTCATGAACTACTATGAATCTTCCTGGGGCTCTTAAACATCAGTGAAAAGGTGACCCCATCTCCCATGTAAAAGATTGTGTCTTATTACTTTGTACACTAGACAGTTCTAGTGGTACATGTCATTAAAATATAGCTGGTGAACATAGTGTGGCGTCTAGTGTGGGGCATCTAGCTCTGATAGCGTTCTCAGGGATTGTTGGAAACTAAAACCGATCTAAATTGATCACTTCAACTGGAATATGATTATAAATCATATTATAAATTTTGTTTCAGTGGGTAAAAAAATCAAATCAGATGCAGCTTTATAATCAGGGCGAAATGAGGTCAAATTAAGGAAGGGACGTTTCAAGTCAGTGCATAGCCTCAGGAACACATTTCCTGTGTTTCAGTGTAACAACATGGAAAGAGGTGGTTGAGAAAGGTATAGCACTGATGTGTCCCTCATGGCAATGCTGTAGTTTTAAAGTGCTACTTTGGGTTAAATCTTCAGTATTTAGTTTGAATCTTGTTCAAACCTTCCTGCTACAACTTAGGACACAGAACGCATAACATTATAGAAACCATTAGCAAAGCTTAAAATAAGAGCCCAGGTAGCAGGAACCAGGTGGGAAAAGAAATAAATGCATGCATTGCAGCAATATGTGTCTTTAGGTTCAAGGGTAAACAAGCTTTCTGTGCCTGCATATAAGAGCTGCAGAGGGAGGAGGGGGAAAAGGGAGAAAGAGGGGAGAGTACAGAGTTATTTCAGTCAACAGTATCTTTAAAGTGGTTCTCTATTACAAGAATAGTTTGACATTTTTGAAAAGACACCGAGGCTACGTTCACACTGCAAGCCTTAGTGCTCACTTCAGATTTATTGCTTGGATCAGTTTTTTGTGTTTGGCTGTTCACATTCTCTTGTAATGTGGCCAATATCACATTGCAGCGTGTGTCACTGTCTTGACCTGACCCGCGTGAAACAAAGACGCCACACGCAGCACGCTGTCGTACGGAGGTAAATATGGAGGCGGAGCACGAAGAGAAAGAGAGCCACATCTGTAATTATGGCTTAATTATGGTTTGTGGAGCATTGGTTGCTGCTTCTGAGCGGCTGTGTGTTGCACTATAGCAAGGTGCTCTTCTGTCATACAATACATATTGATCAATATTGTGTTTATTAATACTTTAATGTTTTCGGAAGAGTTATGTCATTTGTAACATGGCTATATGATGATAGTATTTAGAAGTAAAAGTCCCATTAAACAGTACATGAACAGTATGTGAACAGTAAACATGGAGACCCCCTCAGTGAATATTTTGAAATTGAATCATAAATGTTGTAATTCATGGGATTAACAGTTACAGTTGTAGCTATTGAGTAGAGAACAGCATTCAGGTGCAGTATTGTCCACTGGATGTTGTTATAAAGGTAAAATTTCATTTAAAATTAAGATTTTATACTAGGCAAGGATACAAATCTGAATATGTCCTTAAATGCATCTTTATTAATTCTGAATTGATAATAGGTAGATAAATAGATAATAGGTTTAGTTACAATGGATTTATTTTCCTTAGCTTCATAACTATCAAATGAGACCAGTGACATAGACCTTATGGTTGAGATTTCAACACATTCTCACTCCCATCTCGTAAAATAGGGACGCTTCGTCAGGTGCCTTTGTCATTGTTATTGAGGCTAAAAGTCTCCTTTAGCGTCGTATAACACGCTTGGTCGTCTCCTTTAGCGTTATATAACACGCTTGGTCGTCTCCTTTAGCGTCATATAACACGCTTAGTCGTCTCCTTTAGCGTCATATAACACGCTTGGTCGTCTCCTTTAGCGTTATATAACACGCTTGGTCGTCTCCTTTAGCGTCATATAACACGCTTGGTCGTCTCCTTTAGCGTTATATAACACGCTTGGTCGTCTCCTTTAGCGTTATATAACACGCTTGGTCGTCTCCTTTAGCGTTATATAACACGCTTGGTCGTCTCCTTTAGCGTTATATATAACTTTAGCGCTTGTTCGTCTCCTTTAGCGTCATATAACACGCTTGTCGTCTCCTTTAGCGTCATATATAACCTTTAGCGTATAACACGCTTGGTCGTCTCCTTTAGCGTCGTATAACACGCTTGGTCGTCTCCTTTAGCGTCGTATAACACGCTTGGTCGTCTCCTTTTGCAGTATATAACACGAGCTTGGTTGTCTCCTTTAGCGTCAGATAACACACTTGGTCGCCTCGTGTTTCCTCGTGAAAGTCCTGTGTTTGACCCACGCACCCCCTCGACCAACCTCCCTACGAGAAAATTCCCCCTTACATACTACTCCCTAAACCCATTGTAGATGCTGCTCTCCTCAGTACCTTCTACATCCACGTCGAAGGGCACCTTTTTCGTCATGTCAGCCTCTGACAGCCACTGTCCAAATGTCGTATTTTATGCGTTTGGAGTGAGAACGTGATGGGTTGAGGAGCTATTCCTCAATCCTTTTGGATATGTTATTTTAGGTGTTTTTCCCCAGGGATAGGACTGGTTGTAAGGAGCTTGTTAATTTTCATAATGTGACTCTTTCTTTGCAAAAACAAAAACAAAAAAACGTCTCTGTTAAAGCTGCCGTGAACGCGCAGGCTAGTAAGCAGGGCCACCGATGCTTTCCACACAATACAGGGGCTTTATTCTGAGGAGGGTTTAGCTGTTGTGTGCTGTGCTTTTAAAACTTTATGTAAAAAAATTGCTTATTTAAAATATTTCTATTAAAAGTTTTGTAAATATTTTTCAATAAAAAAAGGGATTAAAAATGTTTATGTAATCGCTCATTTGTGAGAACAAAAGCAGCACTTTACACAGTACATTACTGAATTACCTTTTGGATCAATTTAAAACACTAAACTTTCAGTAGGAATGATGAATCACTGAGGAAGCTCACTAAGCCAAGGAATAACAGCATCTTAGAAATATGGCTTAGGTTTTATTTTGCATATGGGTAAAATAAATCAGCTTTTTTTGCAAAGTACACACAAGGAAATACTGAACATCTTGATTTGGACTGAAAGACGATTCCTTCACGTGCCTCTGTGTCTGGGACCATGTCTGACCTGTTGGAGGAGCATAAAGAATGGGTGTCAGACATTTGATTTCCAATCCTGAGGGGGAAGACACAGGGGCAGGGACAGCGCACAATTAAAGTAGTTTCACCATAGCTGCATTTAATTATGATCGACAAAAACACATTTAGGCTTACTAAATGTAGGGATCGAAACAATATTGCTTATAGTGAGGGTGAACGAGTTAGCTACAACATTCCTGCCGTGCTACAAGCTAACAAGCTAACTGTTAGACTTAGCTAGCAACAAGCTACAGAGTAAATGAGATTTGCGCTATCACCAGCGATACTGTAACCATCGCTAGCTTAGTTGTGTAGCTAGTTATTAATAAATGAAACAAATCCAGCAGGGATACTTACATGTTAAGCAGAAATGTGGCTAGCTCTGAATCCGTGTTGAATCCTTTCAGGAGGCGTAGCTCCCTCCACCTCTGAAAAACCGCTCCGATGTCGACCCTCGTTTTATTTCGGCTCGGTTTAATTCTTTCTTTTTAGCTCGCTTTTCGTCATCGGTCTTCTTCTGTTTGCCCGTCTTTGTTTTCTGAGCAGGTGTCACTCGAGAAATTGGCAGTTTTCCTGAAAAGTAGTTTCTCCGCGATTAGCACAGCTGCAGCACACGGGTAATCTTGAGCTTGAACACGGTACGCGCTGTGCGGGGGGGAGGGGGGGGAGGGTTATGAGCAGCGCGTACACGAGAGTGATTGACACTGCTAAGACCTCCTGGCTCTGATTGGCTGTTTTGACCGGGAGCGGTGCATTTCTGCCAAATGGCATCAGGGACACAGGGAGGAGCCATAGGAGCTTCATTTTTTCACAGATTATCTGTCTCATATTCTACTGTCAGGGCATAGTGACAGTTTTAACAAATATGTAAAAAATACATTTTTACAAAAGTTACCTACTGAACCTTTAAGCTTTGAATTTATACCAATGCCAATAAGATCAGATCAAAGCCCGGACACAGAGCAATATACCAAAATACAACAATAACATGTTCATAGAAAGCTCCACAGCTTCCTGTTGCTCAGAGGCGGGGGAGACGATTCACTATCAACACTGATCCACACTTCTATCAACATGGTCTGTTATCGCGGCTCTTCGCCTTTCAACCCCTTCTCCCATCACAAAAATCTATATTTATAATTTTATAAGATCAAGACAAATCCTCTGCAATGCCAGCGTTATTATCACAATAAAAACATCACAGAGACAGGTGTTTGCTGGGAGCCTCGACTGGATTAAAGTTCCTCTTTTCTCCTTATCTCTCTCTTCCTTCCTCTCTGTCTCCCCCCACCCTTCTCCTCCCAGCTATACAATAAGCCTCACTGTAAAATAAGTAATATAACCCCTGCTTCTTAATATCACCGGCTGGTTTTAAGTAATGCCATAAATAAAAAAGGCTGTGATTGTTTGAAGGGGTGGGTGGGTGAGAAGGAGCAGGGACTCATGGGAGAAAACAACCAGTTGAGAGCATCTTTCTGCTGGAGGCTACTTGCTAAGATTCCCTATAGACTCGGCTTCTTGCAGATGGACTCTGATTTTATCAACGAGAGAGCCCTCGTCTGTCCTTTCAGGGCTGTGTGGTGCCTGCAAACTGGGATTCTTCCTTAATTCAGTGTTTGATCTGTGCTTTTGACTTTTAAAATGGAGCTGTTAGCTCAGATCGGTGCATTGTGAAGACAGAAACCCATAGTGTTAGCAGGTGGCTACTGCTGTTCATTCTTCTTCATCTTTTGACATGTGGACATTAGCATTTTAGAAGTTATTCTGATGGTGTTGCAATAGGAGCAATCCACAGGGTGTAGCATCATGCACCTTTGTCCACCGAAATGTCTTTCCTGATACCAATAGTAGAATGTTAGACATATTGGAATCGTACACCTAGAGACATTGCTATTTTAAGAATGATGTGCTTCTAAATGCAGTCTGGTAAAAATAAGTGCCACGTAACTGATATGGCATCTATTGGCATACAGTTCAATTTAGCATGCAAACTAGAAGTTGCAAAACAATCTGTGTGTGTGTGTATATAAGTAAAAGAATTACCAGCTTTTAGATACAATTTCATAACTGAATTATTTCAGTAACAAAACATGATAGGTTCAAAGGCACAGGTTCACAGGACATGTTCTATGAAAAGCCTTGTAAGCTGAGTTCTTGCACTGAAGTATTCATGAGTAGGATTGGCCATCGAGAACCAAATTCCTACTTGGAATTGTTTCAAAACATTAGTGCTATCAGTTAAACGCATAATTAATGCCGTTATTGCAAACCCATTTTAATGGTGTCAATTGTTGCAACAGCTAGTAACGTTAGAAAAACTTTCACACCCACCGGATGTAGATAGACCGGAAACTAAACAACAGGTAAAAAAGTGCAATTTATCGTGATTAATTGCAAGTTAACTATGACATTAATGCGATTTATCGCGATTAAATATTTTAATCGTATGACAGCACTAAAAAAATTACAATTCCAGTAGAATCGTTTCTTTATTGGAATCGTTTGGAAAATTTGGGTTTCAAATCCGATCCACTTATAGCAGTGTGTTGGGATGCTGGTGGCTCTAGATGAAAAGTCAAGGGATCACAAAAGTTATTTGGGTCCATTGTCTGTGAATTCTGAATTGTGTGCATGTGGTGATATTTTAAAGGATTATTAAAAAATGAATCTGCTGACGGCGTCAGAGGGAAGGCATCTTCACAAGAACAAAACCATGTGGGACACATTTCAAGGTGATCCATCCAGTATCCATGGATTCAATCTAGACTGAAGTGTGCAGCCCTGCTACTAGCATGGCTAAAAGTTACGACTGAGAACTACTGTCACATATCCATGGCACATTGACACTTCTGCAAACCACAGATTATGTTCAGTGAAACATGGACAACATTATTAAGAATTGCTCAATACTCTAACCAACCTCGACAACCAACCTTCGAGCTGCAGACCAGTACGAGCTGCAGGTAAACGATAATATTCTTAGGAGGATACAAGTTGTTATAACACAAAAGCATCTGAGAAGCCGTCAATGGAAGCTGTTTGAAACAGGGCAGGCACTTTCACAAAAATACCTGGCAGGTGATTGGATGAACCATCTGTTAATCACATCTGACATTGTTGTTTTGTGTTGTATGTCCTCATCTGATGCTTATTGGTTCAGTCAGCTGGGATCTCAGGCACAAACACAGTGCTTTAAGCCTGACACGGTGGATTGTCGTGTGATATGTGATCATGTGATTCTCGCGTCATTTTGTGATATCACAAGAATCCAGCTGCTGTGCAAGCTCAGCTAAAATGGCCTATAAATATTAATAACCCATAATATTTTACTTACTACCTTGAACTGATGTAGGCGGTGTTGCATTTTCCCTAAACAATCCATGCCACGCACCCAACAGCAATATTTACAAGCTGCCACAGCGAAGCTGCTTTTGTTTTCAGCTGAACTACCACAGAGGAAGATTAACGCACTTTGCCAGGTGCCACACACACACACGCGCACACACTTTACACAGTTACACTTTTTATTATGACTTAAAAAAACAACCATTGTGCAGGATGCTTCTGTTCTCCTCTGACTGGTCTGAGTGAGAAGTGAAATGGGATGGACCCTGGATTCTAAAGGAAACCTCATGTTGCTGGTTTTCTGTGACCCGCTGAATACTTCTGCCGACCCTCTTTGGGTCTGAACCCTGCCATTTGAGAAACACTACATTAGACCATCCAGGCTGTCGTGTCAGCCGGAATCTTGTTATCCACACACAGAGACCTTGGCTAACAGGAACCTAACGACTTCCTTTAACGACACGTTTCCATGGAGATAACCGGACATCACCTGGAAACCATGACTGCAGTACTTGATGGCCAGGAGGACAATTTAAGGCCATTTCATGTCCACACAACCACACACTCGCACAAACTCTTGTGTGGGCACAGTGTCTCTGGGTTACACACTTTGAGGCACACACACACACACACACACACACACACACACACACACACACACACACACACACACACACACACACACACACACACACACACACACACACACACACACACACACACACACACACACACACACACACACACACACACACACACACACACACACACACACACACACACACACACACACACACACACACACACACACACACACACACACACACACACACCTCTCCACTCCACTCTCTTGCTTCTGAGGTAATGACCACACACTTTGCAGTGCAGACAGGCACAATTGGGACTATTTGTGCAGGCGTCTCTCAGCTAATCTGTAGAAATGAATAGCACAGTGTCTTTACGGATCATCCTGTCATTTCCCCTTTTAAAGTAATTGAGAGGTGGCACTCTCCCATGTGTAAAACATGCTCAGCAGGCCTGAGTCGTTTCCAAACCACCAAAAACCGACTGTAAATTGCCTAAATTGTCTCAGTGTCTCGGGGCAAATCAGTCTTTTAAATCCCTGACACTTGATTTTTGAGGGCAAGTGGACCTTGGCATTTTCAAAGTGCAGTAGAACTAGTGTGAGCCGTGCCTTTTCTTATATCATTTACAGTGGCGCCCAAAAATCACCTGTTGCTCTCTAATTTCTGGTCGGCCTCCTCTGTGATTAAGGTATAGCTAAGATTACACCCGGGTTAGGGTAAGGAAAAGATTAAGGTCATGGATAAAAAATTTTTTTGTATGAGTGTTGGCATGAGACAGAAAAAAATTTAAATGATATGCATATGACACCTAAACTGCAGGACTTATGAATAGGAGCATGGATATAAGGGAGTAGATGTTTGGGGCAGGGATAGAGGAAGGGAAGGAACGTTCAAGGGTATCTGTTGCATGGAGAGAAAATGGCAATCGCCTAGGATGTAAAGGGAAGGAGGGACGGAAAAACCCATTTTAACATTTGGCATTAAAGGATAGGTGGACATGGATGGAAGCATGATTGAGAACATGTCTATTCTTTAGGAAAGCCAAACGTAGGATAGGAAGCAACAGCACCAACGCCAGTACGCCCCTTCCAGTCCACCACAGTGTCGTTGACTTCCAGTAATTACTAACCGGTGTCATGCATCTTTTGTCAAGTACAGCCTAATGGTTACACCCCGCATCGTGCAAGTGTGTGTCCTCACTCCTCTCATGCAACAGATCATCTTGATATATTGATCAGAGTTCGGGTGGGGGGAGTTGGGATAGGGTTAGGGGGAGTTAGGTCAGGGGTAGGGGGTATCAGCCCCGTCTCTCATGTATCCACCATCTGAAACTTTTAGTTACACTTCAAGTCTATTTTTCCAACAATATGTGTGCATGTGCTAGGTTGATGCCCCAATAAAACCATATGCACAATTATGTTTTTTTAATTTTAATTATTAAACTAAATTCATATTATCTTAATACTTTTATATTAATTGACCTTGTCTTTGATTTTACTGTTTCTGATGGCATCTTTTTTCATTATATCTTTATTGTGTGAGCTCTATCATAATATGTCAAGAATTTTGACAAGCGGTATACAAAGAGTTTTTTTAGTTTTTAAAGTATTTTTCTTTAAAAAGGTTGAACGCCCCTTATATACGTTTATTGCATCTTGATATCTTAATGCTTTAAATGCTTGGACCAGGTGGAAACGTTATAGACAGTAGGAGTCGGGGGGGCACAATGAGACACATAGCAGGGGCAGAGACAGTACCTTGTAAGGGAATTGCATTGGAGAGCTGGACTGAATGTGTCAGGCAATGTTGCGCGCACGCACACACACACACACACAGTATTCAGCCTCAGATCATTGCACCCCATGCTTTTTGAGTTCAAATCAGACACATCCGAAGGCTGCTAATTTCCAAGGAAACGACACAGCCAGCTCCTTGTCCTGCTTCCATTAGGAGAGCATGTGAAGGTGGCGAGGAAGAAGAACAGGCTCTCAGGCTGATCTGAAAACCACACTCCTTTCATGCTCAGTCTGACAAAGTAGCACTTTCACCGCTCAAGCAAATGGAAGATATCACAGGCTTTATATTACTGATGCTCATTAACAGCAGACAGACGAGAGAAAAATCAATTGGCCCTTTAATACACAGTTGCACGTCTATCCGTAGGAAGGAAAGAAAAACAAATCCTGGCACAGAGATGTCATTTCAATACGCCTTTTTATTTAGCTAGGCTTAAGTCAGTATGATAAAAACATTAAAGGTGCTCTAAGCGATGTCATGAATGTCTAAGGCTACATTTGTCACATACAGCAAACATCTCCTCACTATCTGCTAGCTGCCTGTCCCCTGAACACACTGTAAAAACATCTCCTCACTATCTGCTAGCTGCCTGTCCCCAGAACACACTGTAAAAAACATCTCTTCACTATCTGCTAGCTGCCTGTCCCTGAACACACTGTAAAAAAAACATCTCTTCACTATCTGCTAGCTGCCTGTCCCCTGAACACACTGTAAAAACATCTCCTCGCTATCTGCTAGCTGCCTGTCCCCAGAACACACTGTAAAAACATCTCACTATCTGCTAGCTGCCTGTCCCCAGAACACACTGTAAAAAACATCTCCTCACTATCTGCTAGCTGCCTGTCCCCTGAACACACTGTAAAAACATCTCCTCGCTATCTGCTAGCTGCCTGTCCCCAGAACACACTGTAAAAACATCTCACTATCTGCTAGCTGCCTGTCCCCAGAACACACTGTAAAAACATCTCCTCACTATCTGCTAGCTGCCTGTCCCCTGAACACACTGTAAAAACATCTCCTCACTATCTGCTAGCTGCCTGTCCCCAGAACACACTGTAAAAAACATCTCCTCACTATCTGCTAGCTGCCTGTCCCCAGAACACACTGTAAAAACATCTCCTCACTATCTGCTAGCTGCCTGTCCCCTGAACACACTGTAAAAAACATCTCCTCACTATCTGCTAGCTGCCTGTCCCCTGAACACACTGTAAAAAATGTGGTCTTTGTAGACACCCCAGGGTCTACAAATGGCAACAAAACCAAACTGTGACCACCTGCACTATGAAGCATACACTAACACTGTTCCAGCGTCGCAGCCAATAACCCACAAAAAGGATGCAGGGGTGGGGTTAAGTGCGTGGAAGCACAGAAAGGAGGGGGAGAGACGGGATGAGGAGGAGGGAGGGGCGAGCTAGTCTAATTTTGTTTGAAAATACTTTGAACGTCAACAAGAAGTAACATCCCCCAACATGGCTTAGAGCACCTTTAAAGCGCACTTTGGAAATATATGTTAGCGCTGGAATAGGGTTATACATCGGTCATACGTGAAATACTAATAGGAATGTTTATCTTGTAATATTCCAATCTGTCAGAGCATAATGGGAAAATGGGCGTTTGGGACAGTGCTGCCCGGAACAGTGATGTACAGAAGACAATTGTTTAAGCTTATTTAAAAATGTAATTACATTTAATCAACAAAGCAGAACCAACAAATGTCTGCAAAATCTCAACAGTGTTGTTGACAGGAAGCATTCTAAGTAGCAAACAATATAATATGTAATCATTATTTTTCCTACCATTCAGTATATTCTTTAGCACATTGACTGTGTAAAATGTTTCCTCCCTCTTTCTGTCACAATTTTGTGGGAACAAATCCCAAACTGGCTTATTTATCTGGCACGCTATTGGTTGGTATAACATGATGATGATAGAGAAGAGACCAAGCAGCTTCTAGTTTACATTCAACATAGCGGTTAAAATGGGTTTCCTCAGGAGGGGGGCATGTCTCCCTTGGAGATAGGTTAAGGAGCTCGGTCATCTGAGAGGAGCTCCGAGTAGAGCCACTAGTCCTTCACGTCGAAAGGAGCCAGTTGAGGTGGTTCGGGCATCTGGTAAGGACGCCTCCTGGGCGCCTCCCTAGGGAGGTGTTCCAGGCACATCCAGCTAGGAGGAGGCCTTGGGAAGACCCAGGACTAGGTGGATGGATTAATGTGGTTAATGTGGTTCGGGAAAGGGAAGTTTGGGGTCCCCTGCTGGAGCTCCTCCCCCCGCGTCCTGATACCGGATCAGCGGAAGAAGATGGATGGATAGCGGGCACCAAACGCCACCCGTTGATGCCGCTGTCGCTGCTACATTGGTCTGATTGGTTGAAGGACTGTCCACTTGCGTACACAGAGTCATTTGAACTATGCCCGTTGGTCCCGCCTCTTGTGCGGAGAAGATACAGAGCAGACTCCCAAGACCAACGCTCAATCTCACATGTATTGAGCTTGGCTTGGTCTGCTGATAGCAGCACTACTTCACAGCTTTCCAGTGCTTTGGATTATATTATGATTCATGTTGTGAATGTCTTCATTTCTGTCCAACATGTATCACTTCATGACTGCAGAAGCTCGGCAGACCTAGGCTGCTCTGCTCAGCTGGGAGCTCGGTGCCCTGCAGCACACACTGCCATGACACAGCTGGATTTAAATCAGCAAATATCTTCTTTACTGTTACAGAAACAAAATAATGACCCCAAACACGGGGTATATCTCAAACCTTGAAAAATGTACCTTTATACTGTATCTCCTTCAATTTTTGTAAGGGTGTTACCAAATGTTGTGCAAACTACTGTAATTTCTATTAACATATTTCCACTGTATAAGTGTTATCTCTATCACTTTTTCATACTTTTAGACAGCCCTTAGAAGAAACATAATGTCAAGGTGGGATTGACCATGTTATTTAAAATAAGTTAGCTGGGAATCACTTTAATCCTTGCCAACACATTATTTGAGTTTCTGTATTTGTCAGAATGCAAAACCTGCACATCAGGCTATAGTACTATTATATACATGATTGTATATCTGGGGAGACAAAGGAGAAGAAACATTACTGATATGACATTGGCCTCTTTGATGTGAACCATTTTTCATAATAAAGATTCTTTGAGTACATCTTAATCTTCCTTTCTAGTTTTCTTGATAGCTGTACCCAACTTTTGAAATAAGAGGAAGTTAAAGCTTTGGTTTGGCCTCATTAATAGCTAATCCGTCTAATGTGACCAACTCCTCACGTTCCAGAAGAAGATATTTGACGATGGATTCAACTCTCCTACTTGCACCTTGGGAAAAGACCAGTGTGACCATGGCAAACATCTGTACATTGAGCACCACCACCAAGGGTTTGTCACACAATGAATATACCATGGAACTACTGATCATCCATTGATCTACACTGCTGTACATTGTTAGGCAAGGCTAACCCTAGCCCTTTCAACTTGAATAGGTTTCATATAAGATAGCCTTCATTTTTCTAGTTCCACGCCACTCATCAACCTGTAGCTGCCCTGTTAGGCAGCAGTGATGAATGGCCAATAGGCTGTGTTGGTATTAGTGTCTGCAGCTTAGGAAATGAAAGGCACCTCCACAAAAGGATTTCTCAGGTCTCCCTCTGAGTAATTCTTTATTTGAGCTGTACTCTGTACCTCTATGTGCACAGCTTTGTCCCAGTGGCTCTGCTCTCTAAATATAATAATTACACCTACGTACAGGATGATAAATGTAGTGATGTGGTGGGAGTAAACCCTGCAGCACTGAGTCGTCTTGTTAAATGGATCTCAGCCAAGGCACAGGGAGGTCCTCCAACCAGGACATTAAGGCTTTCTACTTCATTATGACTCTGGTGAACACCATAAAACATACAAGAGCAGTCATATTTTACCAAAATACCAGACGCAGACACAAAGTGGTTTCCCTCTGGATCTACCATTTGACTGCAGGAGACGCTCTGAATCCAAGCATAGGAAGTAGGACAGGAAGTAACAAATTACAAATACTTTGTTACTGTACTCAAGTAGATTTTCAGATATTTTGACTTTACTATTGATTTTTGGGCTGACTCCTTACTTTTACTACTTACATTTTACTGTGAATATCTGTACTTTCTACTCCTTACATTTTACAAAATTGGCTTATTACTTTAGTTGTAAATAATTTTAGGGGAGATACCATTATTTTTCACGTCATCAATACCAAATAAATCTAATTGGATGAGAATATACTGTACATTGCACTACAAGACGACTCGACAGATTCAGCAGCATTCATTTGCGGCAAATCATTGCAGCTTGATGGCACTAACGTTAGCACATAGTAGTATGTAGTCTACAGGGACGTGATAGAAAAGGAAGGAAACGGAGATCCCAGAGAGTCAGCAGACAAGCAGCAAGTCATTCCCATCATCCTTATCTAAGAGGACTCTCAAGAAGGACTCCTGGCCAATGAGATGGGAACTTCTTAACTAATGTCTGTTTAGTAATTCATATTTTATCCTTTCTTTTCTTTCCAGAAGCTATATTTGAGCACACTCACATACAGGTAGATTCCTTTAAATGTTAAGGGAAAGATTAAAAAAAGAGAAACTGGATCTGTGAATTCTCACAGAATCACAATGAATTCATATCTTGCTGCTCAGTCAGAATCTTATTAACCTGGAGTCCCAGTCTCTGTCACAATAATCATATATGTTATAGGCCTATCGGCAGACATCCATTTAAAATGTAGCCAATGGCATATGAAGAGCATGTTCTCCATGACAATTCTCAGCATGTTCTCTAGAAACGTGTGTGCTCAAGGCAGCTTTGAAAAAAAAAGTTCTCAAGGCTACTTTTACTTTTATACTTTAAGTACATTTCCAAGCCTTTCAAGGGACCTAACCCTGACCATTGCCTAATCCTAGTGCCTCCCAGGCAGCGCTGCGTGGGTTTGTGTTAGCCAATGGCAGCTAGCCTCTTAGCATTTGCAAGGCTCCAAGTACAGACGTTACACTTTAAATCCTACCTGTTGCCTTTCACCACTCACTTATTTAACTGCTGTCACATCCCTTGACATGCCATCTCCTTTTCCCTCTTTCTTTTTCTATGTTTAGCCCCCAACATTGTTTTGGCTTTATCCATCTTTCTCCATAGACGACAGCTCAGTGCTCAGAATAAAAATTCTATGATGGAATCTTATGAGATAGGGCACCTACTCTAGCCTGTTAGTCCTCTAAAATGTTATATAACATTGAGGAAATTCAGAAATGATTCAGAAATGCACAACAGCAGCTAAATATAGAAAATACCAAAAAGATATATATTTTTTAATTATTTTTTTAACCATTGCTTTGGCGCCCCCATGGTGCTGCGTTCTTGTGCGCCGAATATAGCACATACCCATGTTTTGCACCACTGAGTTAATGTGAGGTTTCAATGTGATCTGCAGTGGCTGTAGGAATGGTGCAATTTCATTTGCCCAAGAGACTTTCTCTTCAGCCACCATCTCTGAATGAATCACATTTTTAAATTGTGTCCAGTCACTTAAAAACATTCCCTTTTTTTGGCATATTTAGGCTTTTATTATGGCAGCACAGCTTAGACATGAAAGGGGAGAGAGAAGGGAGTGACCGCAGGCCAGAGCCTGGAGTTGGTGGTAAAGAATCTTATTTTATTAGATTAGATTAGATTAGATTAGATTAGATTAGATTCAACTTTATTGTCTTTACACAGGTACAAGTACAAGGCAACGAAATGCAGTTTGGGTCTAACCAGAAGTGCAGTAGCAGTAAGTGCAGGACATGGATATGTACTGAATAAGTATGGAAATGAATACTATTATAAACAGAATTTTACAGATTTGTCCTATAAATATAAAATATAGATAACAAGTATTGTGAGCATAATATGAGCAAGATTTACAGGTGAGTATGTATTATGAATATATATACAGGCGGCTATTATAGACAGAATTTTTACAGATTGATATAATAATTTAGGCTAAACGAGCAGTATAACATATACTGACAGTGAGGGTGAGCTGGCAGTGGGGGGGGGGATGGGTCCGGGATGGCTGGGCTGGCAGAGGATTCCGAAGGTGAGTTATTTCTAGGACAGGAAGCAGACGGGGCAGTACAAGGACAGGAAACTAGACAATAGGACAGAATTACAAAGACTGGTGAAATAACATACAGGTAGTAAGCAACAATTTGGTGGGGGGGGGGGGGGGGGGAGCAGACTGAAATTTGAGGGCAGATGATGGGGCTAAATGAGTAACAGGTGCACTGATTGGAATTGGTGCCAGGTGTGTGTGTGGGGGCGTGTCCACACTATGTGGAACAAGAGGTGGAGACAGGAACACGGACAGACCAAAACACACGACAGGCATAACAAAATTAAGAAATACAACAAAACACACACACCACCCAGGGCCTTTTTGCCAGAGTATGCACAACTCATATGAGTTGTGCATACTCTGAGTCTTTGACTCTTTGTTTTGAATAAAAGTTGTAATATAAATATTAAATTCAATTTAATTGCTACAGGTGCAGTATTGGGTGTAGATCACTGTGTTCTGCCAACACACAATCATTGTTCCATGTGTACAACTGACACATTTGAAGCGTGAATATATATATCTATATATATATATATATATATATATATAGAGATATATATATTAACCATGCTACAAACATGAAACTTTGGTGAAAGATAATTTTCCGTCAGACACACATGAGATGGATGCCTAAACAAACACAGCTTTAACAAGCTCATTGTGCTTCAGATGGAGTGCTTGTCCCATCATCATTTGTGTAACTTCCACTTGTGAGCAGACCGGCTGTGTGCAGGTGAGATGATATGCATGGTCTGAGTTTCTCTCTCTCCCTGGCTTGGTTTTCATTCCTTACATTATTTCTGTCACGTTTTTTGTGAACAATGAACACATGAATGAACACATGTCTTTGAGGGGAGACTCCATTTGTGCTTGTGCTGTGAAATTTGCCAACAAATCAAAACTCTGGTTCAGACCCTGCTCCAGACTTTGGTTCAGACTCTGGTTCATACCCTGCCCCAGACCCTGACCCAGACCCTGCTCCAGACTTTGGTTCAGACTCTGGTTCATACCCTGCCCCAGACCCTGCTCCAGACTTTGGTTCAGACCCCGCCCCAGACTTTGCTCCAGACTCTGGTTCAGACTGCAGTTCATTGTGTACCAACCTTCTGTATTAGTCCATATAATACCTTTCTAGGAAAGCGCTGCTGGGTTTTCCTTTAATGTAGGCTGTTAAAACACAATATCTGTTCGCTTGATTGAAGGATATTAGCAGAGGTAGCATATGTATACAGGGTTTACCATACATTGATTTATTTGTGGCAATCCGCCACACTATCAACATTTATGACCACATATTGATTTTTTATTCTTTTTACTGGTTAAAGGTTCTGTACTGGACATTCACAACATTAATATAGCAGCAAACAAATACCTGCTGTGTAAAGTTATATAGTTGAGTAGCGTTTGGCTGTGTTTCAGTTCAGCACCAGAATCGCCTACATCAAAATTAAAAATGGTCAAGTAAGCTGACGGGGGGAGTCCCAGCTGCACCCCCCATCCCTGTATGCTAAACAACTACAACAGATAGCTATGGTCATCTTAGGAGATAGCCTAAGCCTACACCTAAAAACCTACAGCAGATACATTGTCATCTCAGGAGATAGGCCAGACACTCTGAAAAGGGAACTCCAGTATCTCCCCTCTGGACTCTAAGAGTCCACGGTTGCAGAACTACAAGACTTAAAAACAGTTTTGTCCCAGCGGCAATCACTGATGAGCTTTCCCTAGTTACAGTTGCTAAGCTATGATTGGACTATTGCTATTCTGGGGAGGGGTTAAGATAACAAACGACCACATAGGTCGATGTTCCTAGCTAAGATTGTCTATAACTGAAGATGGTATAAAATGCTACACACACTTCCTGCCTCCAAAATGGTCTTGGCCTCAATGTTGTTTTGAGTTTTGTTAAAGTGTTGGCTGACCTTAGCTTCTCTGTGTTGCCAGACAGTTGGTTACTGAGACAGAAACAGACCAAGAAGAAGTTAATTTTCTCCTGATGAATCCGTCTGAAAAATGTCATTTTAGTGTCAGAACGTTCTGGAGATATGTGGTTTGGAAACCACGACAGCACTACTGTTTACTTTGATGACTACGGGGCAAAAGAACAGCTCATAATCTGTGATCACTTTTTCTTTTGGAATCAATCAACTCAGGACCTGCTGCTAATCTACTGAAGGGACGTGGACACTACTATTTTTTTTGGGACTGTAATTGCCACATTTCATTCTAACCCCAACCGGCCCGTCAGACACCGCCTACCAAAAGCCTGGGTCTGACCGAGGTTTCTGCCTAAAAGGAAGTTTTTCCTCGCCACTGTCGCACTGTTGCTTGCTCTGGAGGAAACTGTTGAGTCCTTGTAAATTCTGAAGTGTGGTCTAGACCTACTCTATCTGTAAAGTGTCTTGAGATAACTCTTGTTGTGAATTGATATTATAAATAAATTGAAATTGAAATTGACACACCCACAGGACACAAAGATAGGAGGGTACACTGAGCTGGGGCATCTTGCTTCTAAAACGTCTCTGGACTGTGTGTGTGTGTGTGTGGGTGTGTGTATCTACTTATATCGGGGGAGCTCCCAAGTGTGAATATGTCCTAACTGAGTGAAATAGAGCAGTTGTCTTCAGGCTCCATCAGCTGCTCAGTCAACCTTCCTGAACAAATAGAGATGAGGTTCAGAAACCTCAATGATGGACTCAACAAGACCGACTTTGACAGAGCCCACATTAGCCCATCAGCTGTCCTTAGCATACTGCAGGCAGGTGTTCACTTACCTGCACTGCTGCATTTCAGTATTTCTTTTATTATATTTCTTTTAATATAATTGTTACACGTTTAACATTTCATTTCACATAATCTGCATCAACCTCATCATTATTCCACAAAGTATTGATTTCTAAGCATTTTAAGGATTTACACAAGATAACTCTAAGAAGTGTAAAAATGTATTCCACTTTGTGCATGAGTGTTGAACTTCTATAAAGTTGGAGGATGAACAAGAGACAGATTAAAAAAGAAAAGGTAAACTTCTCAAATGGTTACCATGAAAATAAAGTTTGCACACTCAATGGGGTAACATTATTTCATAAATTAATCAAAGATTGGACAAAACAAAGGAAAAACAATACAACTGTGTTGCAGAACGTTTTTTTTTTTTGGTGGGTCAGTGGTTAGCCCTGTGCTGGATCCGGGGTTTAATCCTCAGTCGGGGCGGGGCCTTTCTGTGTGGAGTTTGCATGTTCTCTCTGCTAAATAGTCTCAGGAATGAACTTGTTTTGGTGGAACATGTGTACGTTCAGAAGTAGTTTTAGTCGTCAACAGAAAACTCAGATTGGACAGATAGTCTAGCTAGCTGTCTGGATTTACCCTGCAGAGATCTGAGGACCAGGTAACCATAGTCCTCAGATTGGACAGATAGTCTAGCTAGCTGCCTGGATTTACCCTGCAGAGATCTAAGGACCAGGTAACCATAGTCCTCAGATTGGACAGATAGTCTAGCTAGCTGTCTGGATTTACCCTGCAGAGATCTAAGGACCAGGTAACCTTAGTCCTCAGATTGGACAGATAGTCTAGCTAGCTGTCTGGATTTACCCTGCAGAGATCTAAGGACCAGGTAACCTTAGTCCTCAGATTGGACAGATAGTCTAGCTAGCTGTCTGGATTTACCCTGCAGAGATCTAAGGACCAGGTAACCTTAGTCCTCAGATTGAACAGATAGTCTAGCTAGCTGTCTGGATTTACCCTGCAGAGATCTGAGGACCAGGTAATTATAGTTCTCAGAGACAGAGGACGGGGACGGACATCTGACTGAAAAGAAGGAATTTCCGGCAGCAAAGGAGCAATCATAGAAGTGGAAGGCCCTGGATATAGACTGTCTTCATAGCATCAGTGGCTGGGGGGGCTCATGGGTTTTTACTGCAAGCAACCGGTGCAGCTGCTGGGTTCAAATTCAGCTTCCTCCACAGAGGACTAATGAGTGGAAACAGTGAAGTGGAAAGTTGCAGGCTTATGGGCACATAATGACAAACCATTGAGTTAAAATGACATGTTGGAAAGGCCGAGCAGTTTTTCTCTTGCCCCCCCATAAGAAGTGCCTGGTTTGTCTCATCACCATGCACCACTCCTTCCTCTCCTCTTTTCTTAATTACCTCCACCACTCTCTCCTCCCACCTTTCCAGTCAGCTCTCCCTCGTCTTTCTCATTCTCTCTTTGTCTTTGATTTGCTTCCTCCATCCTCTACCCCCACCCCTCTCTCTGCCCTTCTCCTTTCTTCCTCCATCTCTCTGACTCTCAGTGATCAGGGGAGGTCAAGAGCGTAACATCCAAGTGAAGAGGAGATAATCCTTCATATTAAGGACTGTAAAAGCTGCTAATGCCAGATCAAATAGTGCTGTATTCACAGCCAGAGAGGCATGGCTGACTACCGCTGATCACTATCGCAGGCATTCACCGAGCCTTCGTCAGTCACAATGAGACAGCACAGTTCAGCCGTATAGAGTTGCTGTTGCTTTGTTGCTGGATTGAAATGTATCAGATAGCTGGTCTCAGTGCTGTTTACACATCGTGTCCACAATCTGACGTGTGAATTAGACTGAAATGTTTGGGGCAAAGGACATAAAAGGTACTAAGAAGCAAGAAGCTCCAAAATGTTACATATTTAATATTTCTTTCTTTTTACTTCTGAGGGTGGAAAAACCTCTGCAACGTTACACCATTATTGGGGGTCTCAAAGCTCAAATCATCTTGGACCCAGCCCTGAGTTAACTTGCATCCTTTAGCATGGGTAGCAGACAAAATAATGCAATTACCAAGCAGTTTAGCTCCTCCTTTATACATATGAGCAGTCTTTAAAGTGCGATGAATATGAAAAGGCAACATATCCTTAAACAGTCCTCACATAAAAGACAGAGGAGAGAATATCTGTGGCTCCACTAAATTATCTCACTGTACACACTGTTGGAAAAGCTCAATTCAATTTTATTTATAGTATCAATTCATAACAAGCATTATCTCAAGACACTTTACAGATAGAGTAGGTCTAGACCAGACTCTATAATTTACAAGGACCCAACAGATCTAGTAGTTTCCTCCAGAGCAAGCAACAGTGCGACAGTGGCGAGGAAAAACTTCCTTTTAGGCAGAAACCTGGGACAGACCCAGGCTCTTGGTAGGCGATGTCTGATGACCTGTTGGGATTAGAATGAAGAGTGGCAATAACAGTCCCAAAAAATAGTAGTTTGTAGTAGTTCTTTGTAGTAGTTTATGGCATAACAGGAGACAGGGTAAAGAGAGGAGCCTGGCCAGGCTAGAACTCTCCCCAACCAGATCCCATCCCTCTGTCTAGAGGAGATGGGAAGAGAGAGAGAGATCCATCCCTCTGTCTAGAGGAGGTGGATGAGAGAGAGAGAGATGTATCCATCCCTCTGTCTAGAGGAGATGGGAAGTGAGAGAGAGAGAGAGAGAGAGAGAGAGAGATCCATCCCTCTGTCTAGAGGAGGTGGACGAGAGAGGGGGAGAGAGAGAGAGAGAGTCTTAAGTCTACTCTGCCTCGTGAACCCAGACTGGAACCTGGTTCCACAGGAGAGGAGCCTGATAGCTGAACGCTCTGGCTCCCGTTCTACTTTTAGAGACTCTAGGAACAACAAGTAACCCTGCATTATGGGAGCGTAGTGCTCTTGTAGTGTTGTAAGGTACTATGAGCTCTTTTAGATAAGATGGTGCCTGACCATGAAGAGCTTTGTAGGTGAGAAGGATTTTAAATTCTATTCTGTATTTTACAGGAAGCCAATGCAGAGAAGCTAAAACAGGAGAGATGTGATCTCTTTTCTTGGTTCCTGTCAGAACACGTGCTGCAGCATTCTGGATCAGCTGAAGAGTCTTTATGGACTTTTTTGAGCAGCCTGATAATAAAGAATTGCAGTAATCCAACCTAGAAGTAACAAATGCATGGACTAGTTTTTCTGCATCATTTTTAGACAGGATATTCCTGATTTTTGCAATATTACGTAGGTGAAAAAAGGCGGTCCTTGAAATTTGCTTTATGTGAGAATTAAAGGACATGTCCTGATCAAAGATAACTCCAAGATTCCTCACAGTGGTGCTGGAGGCCAGGGTGATGCCATCCAGAGTAACTATCTCTTTGGATAATGCGTCACGGAGGTGCTTGGGGCCCAGAACAATAACTTCAGTTTTATCTGAGTTTAACATTAGAAAATTACAGGTCATCCAGGTTTTAATATCCTGAAGGCACATTTGAAGTTGATTGTTGGCTGATTAGTTTCAACCGGCTTGATTGATAGATATAATTGAGTATCATCTGCATAACAATGAAAGTTTATGGAGTGCTTCCTGATAATATTGCCTAAAGGAAGCATATATAGAGTGAACAGGATTGGACCGAGCACAGATCCTTGTGGGACTCCATAACTAACTTTGGCGTGCACGGAGGATTCATCGTTAACATGAACAAACTGAGATCGATCTGATAAATAAGACTTAAACCAGCTTAGAGCAGTCCCTTTAATGCCAATTAAATGTTCCAATCTCTGTAATAAGATATGATGGTCAATGGTATCAAATGCAGCACTAAGATCTAATAACACCAGTACAAGTCCGTTGTCTGATGCAATTAGGAGGTCATTAGTAATTTTCACAAGTGTTGTTTCTGTGCTATGATTAACTCTAAATCCTGACTGAAAATCCTTTTTGATTGGTTATATCTAGTAGAGAAGTGTTGACTAAGGGTAAAGCTTCTTTAAATAGCCTAGTCGGGATGGGGTCTAAGAGGCAGGTTGATGGTTTAGATGAAGAAATAATTTAATTAAATTGATAAAGATCAAGTGAAGCAAAGCAGTCTAAACATCCAGCTGGTTTTACAGCTGTTTCTAAGGTTCCTGAGTTTAGCAATAAGTCAGGTAAAGGCAGGCTCAACAGCATATAGAAAAGCCTAGAAAGGCCAGCTACCATTAACTGCATGTAAGATGTCACAAGACAGAAATAACAATAATTTTCAAAAATATATGTGTTATTCCTACAGGCTAATCCAGTCCACAAATATCAGCAAACAAGATCAACTCTCCCCCAAATCCCACAAGACAGAGTGCTTCAACTCAAGTAGGTGTGGATCTGCTCCATCAACAATGAATCAGGAAAGACGTTGTAGAAGAGTTTAACACCTGACCAAGGCTGCACTGGGGTAAAAAATCAGCCCTGAACTTTTAAGACCCAGACAAGCCCACTGCAATCAGCCGGCGACCAACCATCCTTGCACTCCCCTCTAACACATGTGCATACCAGCACCTGAACTTACTGAATGGAATAGGCTGCCTGGCTCTTGATGGCAAGATGGCTGGAGGTTGAGGGTGGAGCATGGCTGTCATTGAGATGTCTTGTATAGTAAACAAGTGACAAGTCTCTAATTTAAACTAAAGCTACATTTTGCACACAGTAACTTGTTATTGTGGAATGTGGATACATCGGAAAGTTAGAGTATTATGTTTGCCAATGCCTTAGCTTGCTAACACAACTAACATTAGCTTAGTAACAGCTAACTTGCCTTCTCTGGTAGACAAAGGCTGCTAAAATAATCATTTGACATGCTTAAATCTCCTTTTGTTTGCTAGTTACAGGCACTTTGTGAAGATGTTGTCCCCGTAAGGGACTGCTCTGTGGGCCGGTCAGTCAGAGACCAACAATGAAGGGCCAGTATTCACATGTGCCAATCATATGATCATTAGATGGCAGGAATAGGAGCTTTGAGACGGCCTTCAAGAAGGAGGACCAGAACAAATTCAGAGTCAAGCGGAGAGATATCAAATAAGAGAACTGAGATTCAGCCCTACTGCCTGCTGACATCACACATTTGAGACTTACTTCCCTGGTTTCTGGCTTTAAGAGAGAGAGCAGCTCATGTGCACACATATTGATTTAACTATACCTGTTGGATTTATTTGTATGCATTTCCTGCAGTGCCCTGGGGCTCCCGGCTGTTTGCTCAGGCAGCAGCTCACTCACATTTTATATTCTTTCCACTGCACATTCTGTAGTCTGTGTTGTAAAGCTACTGTGGCTGATATAGGCCTGCTCTGGTTTGGACCTACCACATATGACACGCGACCCCATAGGTATTAATAATTAAAATATTAAATGATATTACTTTGATTTATATAGCACCTTTGAAACCGATCTTCCAAAGGACTATCCAGGTGAATATAACAGAGAGCACAGTGGGATGTACAACAGAAACACACAATGTGGGGGAAAAAAAGCAAAAACACCAAAGATGCAAAACAGAGCAGAGAGAAGACTAAAAACATATCACTCATGTGGGGTCAACATCTTTGCTTTATATATCCAACATGGCACTGGTTCTAAAATGGCCAGTATCTACCTGGCCAAAGGACAACACCGATTTTGGTGCAAGTCAAACGCCTGCGCCGCCCCCTGTTGCTCCGAAACAGGCGTTACACGAACCAGAAGCACTGCTGCATGTGACACTAGCCTACTGTTAGCTAGCAGCTAGCTTTAACATGGCTAAAATGCTGACAGCTAAACAGTCTAATGTGTGTCTGTAATTCACCTGAAACGATCCCAACAGCAGGACGTCCAACAGCCTGCAGCTAAAGACACAGAAGAGACTGGCTGAGAGAAAAAACAATAATGCTGCATTCAGGTGCACCTCGTGGTTCTTTTAGTTGTCTAACAGCAACTGACTGGTTAAATAATATATTGTTGTTACATTTTAAATCCAATATTTAAATTGACCATGGCTTTAGCAATAAACAAGTCATCGTTTTAGGACGGGTATCGGACCAAAACCCAAACTATTACTAATCCTAGTGGTGTGTAACTGTTGTGAAAGACATCCTGCTGATATTCACCATGTCATCATGCTGATATTCATGATGTCATCCTGCTGAGATTCACCATGTCATCCTGCTCTGCTCCTACTTGGCGTTGTAGAGGTTGTGGACAAACACATTTTGTTGTCCAATTTGGAACTTGTTGAAACAATCCTGCGCCAGTATCTGTGCATGATTGTATATTTGCAGAACAAGAGTAGCAGGAGCCCCATAATCACACAGAGTGGCCCCAAAGTCCAGGCATTAATCATTATAAGCAGCCATGACAGGAAAATCAAAGAGCTGGCCCCTATAGCTCTGCTCTCTGCCTCGCTTGCCCCAATGGACCCCAGATGCTCCAGCTTACTGACTGTAGACTTCAGAAAGAGAGAGAGAGAGACAGAGAGAGTAAAAGAGAGGGAGAGAGGCGTCATGCAACAGTTTCGACCAGCCGGGAGCATCATTCATCTCTGTCGAGTGTACATGTACCGTTTGCTAAGCCATCAATAAATGATGATGTGTGCTGCTCTGCCCGACCACACACACACACACACACACACACACACACACACACACACACACTTATGCTGAAATTACCATGACAAACAAATGTGTAGCATTCTAAAGCACAAGTGAAAAAGTCTGTGATATTTTGTCGGTTAAGTTTCACAACAACAAACTGCCATCCTTACAGTGGCATTCACAGCTAAAACTGTCATGTTTGTAAAGAATTGTACTCTTTAACCACTATATGGACAAATTGTGTGCTCCATGAAATCAATTTGGACTTAATTTACTCCAAGTACATCCTGCGCAGTATGCCAACACTGTTTAAGTCTGCCTGCGCTGTGCCAAGTGCCAAGTATGTTTTACCATATATATATACACACACACACACACACACAGTATATACGCACACACACACACACACACACACAGTATCCATTTTCTGGTTGAAAGTTCACTTTCACAATTTTCTGTTTTACATTTTTATTAAATTATGCATTGCGCCTAATTACATTGCACAACATAGACCGGTTTGTAAGTTTGCTGATTTAAAATAATGAGATAGCAAGTCATGTCAAATTGGGCTGGACTATGGAGTTCGGACAAAAAGGTTAATGTCATAGTTTCCGAAGCCTGCGTCCAAACCAATTTCACACTGACACTGAACCACTTCCCAAATCACGCGGCTACCTGTCTGTCGGACGGGGCTACTGCCAATCCAGATCCACACACACATACTATATGTGTCCTGCCACTGCCAGTGTAAATGTGTTCAGTTTGACTGTTTCAAATGTCAATATAGTGGGATGTAGTGCAGACTGCATTCATTCTTCACATTATTGATGTAACCACTCTTTAACTGCATCACCATGCAACAATAACACACTGGACATTTTTCAAGTGTGAATTAATTGATTTTCAAGATACACATATGTAAATGCCAGTGAAGATGCAGGCATTATAAAACTTTACAATCTTTAGAGTATCAGCACTCTGAAATAAAAAGCACAGGTCAGAAGCCACTGTCACCAAGTTCTAACAAGGCTGTTTTCTCACGCTGCCAACAACTGAGTACATTGGAGGGATCCAAGTTTCTCACCTGAGAAAAGTTCCTTCTATTGCACTTCAACTGAAAACCTCCACACTGATTGAAATATCACCGCTCACCCCAACACACACTTTTACAAAATATATTTACACACTGCCTGGCAACAGAGTCAAACTTTCTATTCTAATCAAACGAAGGCTCTGCCATTGTGTATTTAAAGGATGCATTCATCTTCCTGCTGGCATTGTCTGTTTAGAGAACAAATAATAAAAAGGATAGATAAGTTGTAGAGTGACTCACAGCAACCCTCTTGTCTCTCCTTGTGGTGAGAGCGTAGGTGGTTGGGTTCAATACGCAGCAGTATGTGAAAGTCAAACAGAAGAAGAAGAAGAAGAAGAAGAAGAAGAAGAAGAAGAAGAAAAAAAGCAAAGTACAACAATATGCACAGTAGATAGTGGACCGTTGTGTAACATAGTTTGATACACAGATGGCAGGACAGCCATTACAAATTCATGAACCATTTAAATTGCCCCAGTTATTGTTAAGGATTGTCTAATTTTTCAAAAAAACTAAATGTTATATCAAAATAACTTGACATTTACTATCATCAAATAAACATATTACTTAAGGCTTTTCAATGTTTCCAATTCAATTAAAAAGTTTCTTACTTTTAAATGCATCTATTCTCTAGCAGTATTGGTGATATCTTTCATACTGAAGGCTTTTACTTCAAAATACTGAAGACAGAACTATAACTTGTAAGTGGGTATTTAATCATTATGGTATTCTTAATTATATATATATATCAGCATTAGCCTTATCCATTTTATCCATTTTAACACTACCTGGACCCAAAAGGCAACATCTACCCCTGGATCAAGTGGCCCCTTGAGCTACGCTCCAAAAGGAAGTTGATGCCCACAAACCCCATGTTAAAATGTCTAACTTTACAGCAGAATAAACATGCTTACAGCTTAGTACAATAACTCAATAGCTAGGTTCATCCTTTATCACAACCAAAAAGACCGGTTGCTGTCAAAGGAATCGAGCATAGAGTGTTGGCTTCATCCATGCTCCACCCCTTTGCCTATTTTTCAGTGAGCCAGCGCCAGGCACTGCCAACATTCAACGTCCGAAGCCACCATGAGCTGCCCACTCAACACATTTTCACTTCCGGTGCATCACATTTTGACTATTGGTCAGGTATCCTTGCCGTTTGTCATTGACGCAAAAAGTCTCCTTTAGCGTCAATTCTGGATGTGCTTTGTTGGGACTCTTGGTGTCGCTTTTTGATGCTCTGGGTTGGGACGTACGTTTGACATGCGGAACACGAAAGAGACAGGTTTAGGAAAAGATGGTGCGTGGGGTTACAAAATGTAACAATAAAAATAATTTATTTATATAGCGCCTTTCAAGAAACCCAAGGATACTTTACAGAATTATTGTGGCTACGCTAAAGGAGGTTGTAGGCTGGGGTAAACAGGTGTTTCACGAGTATTTTTAAACATGTCCAGGTATGTAGTATTTTGTATATCTGCAGGGAGGATGTTACAGAGGCATGGGGCAGCGACACTAAAGGCTCTGTCTCTGAAGGTACAGAGTCTGGTGTGGGGAATGGAGAGCAGGCCAGCATCTGAGGACCGCAGATTTTAGGGTGGGGTGTATGGATGCAGGGGGTTGGAGAGGTACTGTGGAGCCAGGGCCTGCAAGGATTTGTAGGTGAGAAGGAGGAATTTATATACGTGATGCAGGACTTTATTGGGAGCCAGTGAAGGTGGATTAAGGTTGGGGTGATGTGCTGCCAGGTCTTGGTGTGGGTGAGGACCCTGGCGGCAGAGTTTTGGACATACTGGAGACTGTTTAGGATTTTGCTGGAGACCACAGACAGGACTCTATTGCAGTCCGTTTCAGTGAGAGGGGGGACAAGAAGGAGACCTTTGTTGGTCTTCATTCTACGTCATCTTACAGCGCTGTGGTCGTGCTCTGCCCGGTGCGTTCCATACAGACGCTGAAGGGGGATTTTTGCGTTGGTATCTGATGCTGAGAGCCGCGGACCATGCAATAGTATTTGACGAGGTGGGAGTGACAACCGTTGGGACAACTTTGACATTAATTTTGTCTAAACCCCATCTGGTAACTAATAACAGGTTAACTGTCTACAGTGTACATTTAGCAAAAGAATGATTTCCGACACAAACTGCTGTCCATCGAGTAAATGTGTTGCTGCTTCCTGCAGATGATGCAGATAGCCTGGGTTAATCCTCTCTCTGAGCACCTGGCTGTCTGCCATACAAAGCCAATGCACCTCCAGGCCCTTCCATCAGACCATCAAACATCCAGGGTCTGGATAAAACCTCTTTAACAGCTGGTACTTCTCTGCCAACTCTTCATAAGAAGACCCCCCCCAACTGCCTCTGTGTCGCCATTTATGAAGCTTTACCTGCACCACTCGTTAACACACTTTCTTTTCTCTCTGTCTTTCTCTCTATCCAAGGTAACAATCAATTAATTTTAAGGTGGTCATAAAAGACATTGTCTTTTTAAGTTTTAAGGTGGACTTGATATTTAAGGGTTGTCACACCACAACCTCATATAAAGTGGTCGGGCAGCTGTGGCTCAGCAGTAGAGGTAGGTCGAAGTGTCCTTGGGCAAGACACTGAACCCTGAGTTGCACCTTGTACGGCAGTGTATGAATGTCGGCCACAGTGTATGAATGTGTGTGAATGGTGAATGTATCCTGTATGATGTAAAAGCGCTCTGAGTGGTCATTAAGACTAGAAAAGCGCTCAGACTTTACATTTAAAGTCTGAAAGTGGGGCGTCCAAAATTAATTAAATAAAAACATTAATATAGAACGGCAACGTCCCCTTTCATCTCAGCCTCACCTGATTGGACCCGACCAGTTGTTCTTTCAGTTTGGTGAGCCAAACTGAAAGAACAACAAAACACTCAGGACATTCAGAGTTACTGTCACTCCCCGATGTGAGTAGAGTGCAGATGTGACTTGCGTATGCGTCACTTTTACTCTAAAATAGAAGTATTTTGAAATAATTTAAGCACTGGAACGTGAACCGTCTATAGAGCCATAGAAGATAAACTCTGAGCAGCAGTTGCTGGTTGTATTTAGTCTCTACAGAGCTCCAGGACACCAGCTACCAGCAGCAGTTGCTGGTTGTATTTAGTCTCTACAGAGCTCCAGGACACCGGCTACCAGCAGCAGTTGCTGGTTGTATTTAGTCTCTACAGAGCTCCAGGACACCAGCTACCAGCAGCAGTTGCTGGTTGTATTTAGTCTCTACAGAGCTCCAGGGCACCAGCTACCAGCAGCAGTTGCTGGTTGTATTTAGTCTCTACAGAGCTCCAGGGCACCAGCTACCAGCAGCAGTTGCTGGTTGTATTTAGTCTCTACAGAGCTCCAGGACACCAGCTACCAGCAGCAGTTGCTGGTTGTATTTAGTCTCTACAGAGCTCCAGGACACCGGCTACCAGCAGCAGTTGCTGGTTGTATTTAGTCTCTACAGAGCTCCAGGTCACCGGCTACTAGCAGCAGTTGCTGGTTGTATTTAGTCTCTACAGAGCTCCAGGGCACCAGCTACCAGCAGCAGTTGCTGGTTGTATTTAGTCTCTACAGAGCTCCAGGACAACAGCTACCAGCAGCAGTTGCTGGTTGTATTTAGCTACCAGCAGCAGTTGCTGGTTGTATTTAGTCTCTACAGAGCTCCAGGACACCAGCTACCAGCAGCAGTTGCTGGTTGTATTTAGTCTCTACAGAGCTCCAGGACACCAGCTACCAGCAGCAGTTGCTGGTTGTATTTAGTCTCTACAGAGCTCCAGGACAGTGGTAGTGGACAGAAAAAGTGAATGCCATGCAGTGATGACGGTTAAGTTTAGTTACCAAAACGACCGATTTAAGTTTAGGAAATAGATGGTGGTCTGGATGAAAACACTGACTATCGACTATTGTTTCCTGGGTGAAGGTATTTTGTTTTGCCACACAGTGAACTCTGCTCTCTAGTTTGATAGTTTTGTGTTTTATGTTGACACCACATTGTGCTATTTTATTTTCAGATTATTTTCCATTGGATGGAATGCCTGGACAATTGGCTCTATTTCCATAGTGGTATTGGAAGTTATAAAGATATTTAATTCCTCATGATTTGTTTTGTTGTGCATGATCAAAAATGCACCTAATGTTTTTCACAAATTGCACCCTGCATACTGTATACTGTATGTGCACCCACAACAAGGAACACAGATATAAAAATGTCATTTACTGCACAACCCTATTATATCTACACAACTACTTCACTGCTGTACTCTAAAAGGCTGTATCTGTACTCTACTGGAGTATTATATTTTTCTCCTACTTCCACTTTTACTTCAGTACATATTTTTGATGAGTTAAATATTTTTACTCAGATACATTTTGATTCCATATCATTCATTCCAAACCGCATTATCGCTGCCAGAGAGGCTCTGTCACCAGGTGTGATGAAGCTGGAGAATGAGATGGAAGAACCAGAAACACCACTTTCAACACCTTCCACTTCGACTGGTGGTGGCAGTGAGGGTGAGGAAGGAGGAAAAAACATATATATTAGTGTATATAATATTTAGTGCCCTTGAGCAAGGCACTGGCTCAGATCTGGAGTTGGTCCCCAGGCGTTGTAAATGGCTGCTCCCCTGAGGGATGGGTTAAATGCAGAGAATGAATTTCACTACATGTATATTGTATGTAACAATAAAGTACCTATATATATATATATATATATATATATATATATATATATATATATATATATATATATATATATATATATATATACTTTATTGTACACATTGTCACATATACATGTAGTGAAATTCATTCTCTGCAAGGCCACAGTGCTAACCATATCAACACCATGCTGCAAGGTAAGTTACTAATATAATAGACAACTGGCCCACCAGCTTGAGCTATCAGGAAGCGCTAGCTAACAAGCTCCCCGCGGTTCATGACACGCTGTGGTGGTGTACACTCCTGTCCTCCTCCTCCTCCTCCTCCTCCTCCTCCTCCTCCTCCTCCTCCGGGCCGTGAACTCCTGAGCATCTTTTTCTCACAGCGTCCTAACAAAGAAAACAGACAGCCGTCTAGGTCGATTATGCACGCTCATTTTAAGCCAATCCCTGATTATACTAAACCTAACTAAGTATTTCTGTTGCCTAAATGTAATTAGTTCAGTTTCACTAAGTTATCTGATTAAAAAATAATCTCTTTATTTTTACAGTCAATATTCACCATTGAAGGACAAGGCAGTAGAGGACAGTAAAGATACTGTATGTGTATGAGTAAGAGATCTCTAGTCAAAAACAAAACAAATGTGGCTTTAGTGCAATAATACTAAATACCATCATTTACATATCAACGTTGTTGTATTATTGGACATCCATTCCTTTAGAAAGCCTGATAACATGTGTTGTGGTTTTGGCAAGAATATTGTAAATATCTAAATAAAGCAAACTGCACCCACCCTCCAAACACCCGGGTGTGAAAACACCCCCTGCTGAAATTCGCTTTTTTAGCATTGGACATAAAGTAATGTGACAAAATGTATTAAAAATAGGACAAAATATAAAATGTACACTGATGTTGTATACACAAAAACCATCTTCTATGAAAACAATCATCACATCCTCTCAACTGTCTTTTTTGTAGCTATTCAGACGGCAAAATGGCTAAGACTAGTTACTGAACCCCCCCACACACACACCCACACCCACACACACTCCATCATACTGTACTGAAGTTGCTCTGCTGAAGACTAAATAAATGAGCATCAAAGCACTGGAGATAACAGGGCACGTGTGTGTGTGTGTGTGTGTGTGTGTGTGGGCATGGTCTGATATTAGTAGGTGGTGATGAATGAAGAAGGATATTGTGTTTCAGATGCAGCCATTATTGGTCCTAAGCATCCAGACATTCCCTTCACTCGTTCTCTCGTCCACTCATTCATCACTTCTTCTTGTCGCAGCACGCGCTCACACTTCCTCCACACGTGCACAGGGAAACTCTACTACATATCCCACTTTCTTATATCTCATTAATTTTCACTGACACCGAATGATACTCGATACATTAACCAGAGTCCCCATGAAGCCACCGGAGGAACGCCAACACAAAAAAAAGGACGGGGACGGACATCTGGCCAAAAAAAGGGACATCTGGGGGAGGTCTTCAGGCGGCAATTGAACAATCCCCTAAATTAATGGTTGCCGATATAGACGGCATTTACCCCACACTGGGGGCCTCGCTCCAGGACCACGGAAGCTATCAGAAATAAGTATTTGATCAGACTGGACACATTCCACACTCGGCACACATTTGGACTTGTTACCTAAATAGAATGCAGCCTTTGCACACCTGTGCATTTCTCTAAATGGAAACCCAGTGCACTTTTCCCTCTTGAATACGAGACGGGAGGAGTCATTTCTGATATCATGGCTTATTTCTTTTCTTTCTTTATCTCTTGGTTGGTTATTAATTCTAGTCTGATACGTTGACAAAAGTGCTTGGAGATGTAATGTAATGGATGCCTATGTTGTTGTTGTGGACTGAACACACTTTGCAGTCATTGTTCTTGCTGTCAATTGGCCTGACAAGTCTTTGAAAGCAACATTGGGTAGACAACGAAAGAAGAGAGAACAACAACAACAACGACAACAACAGCAGGACCTGGCCTGTTCACACCGTGGTGCTTGGTATTCATTTAGCTGCCAGATGATCATGGCTGTGGACACCGCCAGCTCATTATCTCTCTGGTTACATGTTTACCGCTCCTAAACACACCTAATTGGGAGATCAAAGCGCCGGTGACTAGATCTCCCTGCAGCCATCCACAGATCCACTCGCTAATTCCATCAAACGCACGCTTGTCTCGCGGCATCAGAGTGCTCGCCGTGAGTTCACTCGGGTGTGACTTGGAAAATAGAGGAGACGCTTCGCAACATCTTGAGGATTTGATGCTGTATAAAAAAAAAAAAACAGTTGAAAGGAAATCTTTTGGTTTTATTGTGAGTTTTTATTTGGAAGACTGGCTTTTGACTTTTTTCTCGGCTGAGTGAGGAAGATTTGATCTTCAGTCTGCAGCTCTGCTGATGCGTGCCAGGGAGCTAGTTCTTCTCAGTGATCACGCCACCATATAAAGGTGCAGCCTGAATGCACTGCTCGTGGAGATCAGTTGTTTAAAGTAGAGTCCACAAGCATTTCAAGTGGACCTCTAAAGGTCGGAATCATTTTCTTTTAATCCACCAGAATATTGTTAAAGTACTGTATATGTTTACGAATAAGCAGCCCGGCCCTGACAGAGGTTTGGCCTGCAAAGAATGACTATGTCCAAAACCCAATCTTAATTACCCATTCATTCCCAGATCAAATAATGTTTATTTACTATTAATCTGCACCCCAAGCTCTCTTATTTCTCCCAAGTTGATGCGTTAGAGCTCTATGTTCTCTACAGTTATCTCAATTTACTTTCATTATGATACCTAAAACAGTCAAACATAGTTGGTTTAGCAAGTACAGTCAATTAAAGTACTCCAACACCCTTTTGCTACACAAAACATGGTATTTCCTGAAAATGGGGCTTGATACGCTGGGAACTCTTTTAGCCTGAACATCCTGGAGAGGGGACACAACAGAGGTGAGGTACTTGAACTCTAACTTTACTATTGTACAAACAGCAAATGCTAACCAAACACTATAGCATACTGCACATGTGGAGGTAACCAAAGACTATAGCATACTGCACATGTGGAGGTAACCAAACACTATAGCATACTGCACATGTGGAGGTAACCAAACACTATAGCATACTGCACATGTGGAGGTAACCAAACACTATAGCATACTGCACATGTGGAGGTAACCAAACACTATAGCATACTGCACATGTGGAGGTAACCAAAGACTATAGCATACTGCACATGTGGAGGTAACCAAACACTATAGCATACTGCACATGTGGAGGTAACCAAACACTATAGCATACTGCACATGTGGAGGTAACCAAAGACTATAGCATACTGCACATGTGGAGGTAACCAAACTAGCAAACTGAGTCCATGTGTTTCTCTTGACAGGGCTGGCCTCCAATCAACACCAGCTGCAACCTTCACAAGACAGATTGTTAATATTTTCCAAAAAACATTCAAAACATTTTATTTACACATAGCATAATGAGCTATAATGTACTAATGCTGCAACATATTAGTGATGAAGATTCCCATCATTACAGATTGGTTTAAAGAAATGGTTCATTTGGATTCTTCTTTGTGAGTTTTCCCTTTCTGTGTTTTTTGGTTTATTTTTCTTCCTGTGGATTTTTGACCTCCTTTTTGATTTTGGACTTTGATTTTTGGTTTGATCCCTTTGCTGGTGTGGACATTATGTTTTTGATTAAATAAACTCTTATTTACTCACTCACTCTGGCCTGCCTCCTTCATCTCTGCATTTGGGTCCTCCCTTCCCCCTATATACAACACCAAATATGTATATTTTCAGAACAAGTTTGGTGATTCCATGTCAGACATGATCTGGACCAGTTTGAACACGAGTGTCCGTGTCTCTAGATCTGTCCAAAAGGACGTCAAGTTCAAGACAAAGAGGTAACTTATTTTTTTATGACATGGATTTATCTTGAGGTTTTCAAATCTTGGTTCCCATCATATTTGGGTGATGTAGTATAACAGTATACAGTAAGTGTAATGTTGCCATGGAGACAGTGAGCACAGTGCACAGCAGGTGGAATATGCCTTGCGGCAACTATACAGTTCAACTATAGAATAAAGTTAAATAAAATAAAATACAGATAAAATATGCCTATATGCTAAGATAAATATTTTGTCATTTATATTAAAAATCTATTTCTCTTTTTGCAAATGGTGTGCCCCTCCCCCACCCTACACACACACACACACAGGTCTTCAAACTGGTTTAGTTTGAGTTATTTTGTAGTCAAAACTTAATTTTTGATCAGTCCTCATAGTTCTATTATTATGCAAGATGTGTGCTATGTTCAACTAACACACACACACACACTATTACGTTACATATGTTCCAATACACTATCATTGCGATTTTAAACAGGGGGATATTCCGCGATATGAAAAAGCAATTGATTTCATCTGGTACCAATGTCCATATTATATAATGTTCGATTCTTGGCTATATACTATGCTGTATCAATTTCCCTCATCCCTACTTGCCATTGTAAAGTATTCACAGCTCTAGCACGGTTTCTTGGAATTCAAGTCCAGTTTTCATCTGGTGCTTTTATCAGACCTGTCCCACTAAACCCGAGCACAGACACACACACACGTTCAGCTGAACTTATTACCCAAAACTACTGTACACGCCCACATGTCCTTGCTGTCAAACTGTCCTCCCACATCTTCCCTTTGACCCTGCAACATGAAGTAATGTCCCAAAGACTACTGTGCAAGCCAAGCCTCATTAACTGCTAGCTTACCTCATCAATTTACTGATTAATTAGAAGCCAATTAGTAACACCCTTCTCTCATCTTAAAGTGACAGCCTCACTTTTTCCCCATTTAATGGTCTACCCAAACCGTCACAACTGACTTTTTCCTCATTGCAGTTAATTTACACATCACATATTAAGACATTAATGGTGTTGTGATTACTTTAATTTGTTCATTTAGAAAATTACATTTAAAATACCGTTAATCTGTTCTCAGAGAGAATGGTATTGGAAAAAGGGACATTTTTGTAACTTTACTTCCTCACAGATAAACACAAAAAAGCATTAAAACTGTTCTGCTGGCTTTAATGTGGATTTGCAACAGTTTTCAATAACAGTTTTGAATTTTCACGCAAGCTCATCTACAATATTGGTGGGACAGTTTAACTAACACCACACCAAAATTTCATTATTACTAGGCTACTTTATTAAAGTCTCAATACCGAGCACTTAAAAAAAGAAATAATCTGTAAAATAACCAGTAGGCTACTGGCAGCGTGATCCTCACCTGTTCCACTGACTCTAACAGATAGTCCGAACGTGGAGTCACTGTCACGGAACAGAATGCTGGACTCAAATGCACGGCTGAGGAAAATGTATTTATTGAGGGAATAAGGTAAGGCGTAGGAGCAAGGAGGCGGACACCGGGAGCAGGGAGGCAGCGGACTGTAGGACAGGCGGAATACGGGAGCTGGACCAAGGGGGGAACTGGGAGCCAGGACTGAGAAGGAGGCAAGGACGAGAAGAGCTTGATGAGCGATGGTGAGACACGGGCATGAGGAGTGAAGAGGGATAAGGATGAGGAGGGGGTGTCGTGGAATGAGGGCCGGGGTCTGAAGCCAGCTGACCGGAGAGGAGTGAAACTGAAAGGGAAACACAAGGAGAGTGAGTACATAAAAAAACCACAAAGTAACACGAGCAATAAGTTCTTAGCCGTGGGCGCTCACTGCGGATGTTCACCCATGTAGCTGAATCAACGATCAGGTGAAGAGCCGGGGTAGATACACAGAGGTTGATGATGATGGCAGACAGGTGTGAACGGCGGAAGCAGGTGATGACTGGCAAGTGTGGCAACGAGGATCCGTGATTGCAGATGGGAGGCAGGTGTGAGTAATCAGCTGGCTTCAGACAGGAGAGAGGGGAAAGAAAACCAAACAAAAAAAGGACAGGGCAGAGGCCTATTGCACAAAACTAGGATAAGGGATTAAGCCGGGATATTCAAGTTATCCTGGATGAATTTAGCTTTGACTCGGTTGCACGAAACCAGATTGAATTAAACCCAGCCAAGTAACCATGGAGATTTATTCTTTGCGGCTAGCCTGGTCCAGAGCAGGCTAACAGCCAGGCTAAGATTAATCCTGGAGTCTCATGTGTTATATCAGCTGCCGTCTGATCCCAAATAAACGTGTTTAACAGTTATTCCGTTGTCTTCTGCATGTCTTCTGCTTTATTTTCATTAACATGCATTCGCCTACTTGTCACTATTGTTGTCGTGAGTTTGATTTAAACCCTACTACAGCTGTTTAGATGGTTAGAAATGGTTGCACTGGCACCCTGATGCGGAGTGGGACTTTTCCCGGTGGGACGGTAGTGTGTTGAGGCTGCCTGGTGGCCACTGCCTGCCGGCAGACCTGCGAGTCGAGTCGTGTCCACTCTCTCTGTAAAAGTAGAGACTAGCAGCGCGGCGTCCGTGGTCTCAGCTTCAGGTTACAGGACGATTAAGTGTGACGATATTAATGTAGCGATATTCCCAGATGATATTAATGTAGCGATATTCCCAGATATTAATGTAGCGATATTCCCAGATGATATTAATGTAGCAATATTCCCAGATGATATTAATGGCAGACTGGTCAGAGACCAATACATTCATGATTTCATATTCTTGTTGCTTATTTTTCTCTAATAAAGGACAGTTTGTGTTACTCCTTAATATGTAGGCCTAATGTTTTTTTTTATTATAGCTTACATTGGTTTCATAACCTAATTAGTCTCCCATCCCTGGACCAATAACGTGGCCTATATACAGTACGTATGTAGTGGAGTTATCATTCATCACATCAGGAACACCACAATGCTTCTTCATCTTTTTATTTTGGTGCTGTCACTTGTCAGAAGAATAAAAAAACATGAATATTGTTTTACAAATGCTCACAGCGTGTATTGAAGTCACTTACTTCTTTTTCTAGTTGTTGTCCCTTTCTGATCGTTCTGTATGAACATTAATTGTACAAAGAATTAGACTTAGCTTATAGAGATTTGTGCATATGGTTGTAAAACATGTTCTCGTCTAGTCATAGGGTCTATTTCCCGAGGAAAATTATTCCCTCTGCTCACTTTTAAGGCAAAGGCTAAATAATACATTTTATTTATATAGTGCTTTACATGGTAGACTAAATAATAATACATTTTATTTATATAGTGCTTTGCATGGTAGGCTAGTCAAAGACACTTTAAGGTAAAACCAGCACATTTATCACATAAAAACAGAAACATTAAACTAGCTTATTTAAAGCAATTAAAACACAGTGTAGCCTCCAACTTTATAAAAATGTGGAGTGACTATAGGCTAAGTAGATATTTTAACACTCTCACACATTCAGTCGGTCCGCTATGTTGGGCTTTTTCTCTCCGTTTGATAAGAGCTGTATTTCCCTTTTTGCATATTCTTCCCCTCCTCGTTACTTTCCATATAAGCTGGGTGAAACATATGGCGCATGCGTCTTCTCCATCTCTGCATCAGGAAATCTGTGATCGATACCGTGGTCTATGTGAGAAAGCCGTGAACGTGCACTTATCCCAGCTATCTACACCTGGCTTGACTTAGCTCCATCTGTTCATCCTGGCTCGGCAAACCGATTAAGCCGCGATGAGCGGATCACACTAAGTCAAGCTGCGCTTTTTCACTTATCCTGGATATCTTTATTCTACTTTCGTGCAATAGGCCCCAGGACGACAGAAAACGAAGTAAAATAATAAACAAAACAAAAACTCACGGCCAGCCCGGACCCCAACCATGAAAGTCACAGTGAATAGGAGAAACACTGCAATGGATGTTCGGCGGTATATTAAAAGAACGGAAACATTGATGTATGAAACTGCCAATTAGATTCATTTACTTGTTAATCAAAAGGTGCCAGAATTCTTTTCCGGATCATTCCGGCCCACTTTACCGCTTGGGAAGGAGCGTCCAGGAGGCTGGATCTACAGCCCAGATCCAGCCTCCTGTTGGATTCTGACCTCATCAGTAACAACGCAACATGATTGGTTGATGTGTTTGTTCGCAGTGTGAAAGCTCACAAAAATCAACCTTGTTTTGGAAAGAAATGACACTGCTTCATTGTTAGTAATATTCTTATTGTGTGTAGTACTCATGACAAAAACAACAGTTTGTATGAATATGTTGATGTGTAAATTAATCACACACCCAAAATAGTGCCCAGTGTGTCATTGGGATTACATTTGGCTATATAGGTACTGTATAAATAGTATAAATCAGTATCCATGTATGGACCTGGTTCTACTGATGTAACAATTTGAACAATAATACAATGGATAAAATTATATGACCACATTTATAATCACAAAAAGTTTGAAAGGAAAACAAACCTGTTACTAATACTACCATTACCATTAATATATCATATTAGTACACCGCAACTGGTTGGTTGAGCTTGTTTTAAATAATTATTACAAAGTCACTGACTGTATGAATGCATTCACATCATCCTGTCCAGTAAGCCACTGCAAAATGACAGTCATTTGGCCCCAAGGGGAACGCAAAAATACTAAAAAGGGTTTGATGAAATAAAAAGTGATGTAGGCCATGTAAAGTGGTCCTCTGTATAATGGCAGTCAGTCCTTGTAACCATGATTATAGAGCAGGGAAAGGACCTCCTTGAAGGAACAGTGAAGGCTGTCTTTAAGCTCACCACATGAGACCTACTCTGAAAAAAAAAACAATCATCCGCAGGGACAAAAATTAAATATGAAAGCCACAATGTGGACTAGCAGAACTAGTTAAACTCTGTGTGGTGGAACTGGCTCACTGCAGTAGAACAATGGATGAGCTTTTTAAATGTCACTCTAATAAAACTTCACTATTTGACGAAGGCAGAGTTCACATGTGTGCATAAAAGTTATTGAAGGTTTGGACCTCTCCATCAGCTCAGCAATATGTATGCTACATATTCTATTTTACAAACTTTAGTCATGCTTTACAGTTTGTGGTTGACGTTGGACGTGATGGCATGTGGCTACAAGGTGCTCATCAGGATCAGGAAATCAACTCCCCCGTCTCCTGCTGATTCCGCTATCCTGGGCCAACCCTTAACCCTGCAGAGATCTGAGGACCAGGTAACCATAGTCCTCAGGTTGGACAGATAGTCTAGCTAGCTGTCTGGATTTACCCTGCAGAGATCTGAGGACCAGGTAACCATAGTCCTCAGATTGGACAGATAGTCTAGCTAGCTGTCTGGATTTACCCTGCAGAGATCTGAGGACCAGGTAACCATAGTCCTCAGATTGGACAGATAGTCTAGCTAGCTGTCTGGATTTACCCTGCAGAGATCTGAGGACCAGGTAACCATAGTCCTCAGATTGGACAGATAGTAGAAGGAGACATCCAGCTGAAATGAGTGACATCCGTCGGAATTTCCGTTGGCACTGGAGCAATCTGGGAATGAAGTGTTGTTGACACAAAGTACCCTAACCCGGGCGAGGTTTCAAATGTGTACAGCCGATTAACAACCGAGGAAAAGGCGGAGAGGGCTATCATCCATGACCTAAGGCTATGAAGGTTTAATGAGACACACATACACATATTTTCTTACAATCGCTACATTCATTTAGATGACGTGTAGTGAGAAAAGAGAGTCGGGATGGGCGGAAGGATTGGTTCGCTGTAGGTCCACACAGATAAATCTTCAGGAAGGAAAACAGTTTCTGATACAAATGTACGATACCAATTCAAACAGATGAGAGAGGCTTTGAGATGTAAGAGCATCTCTGTCATCTCCTAGTCTGGAATAATAGCACCAGTGATCTCAGCCATCGGTTTGTGGCTTGCCATTTACAGTTATGAATCTTGAATTTTACCCTTCATATTTGCAACAAGACTATTTTACAATCAACCAAAACAAACCTATAATCCAGGAATACCGTTACCCTAAACATGGTCCTTAGTTTGGAGGCCAGTTAGTAATAAATCCCACTCAAACAAGTCCTATGCCAAACATTGAAAGGAAAGAAATACATAGATTGGTAATGGTGATATTATTTTACCAACTGTGTTCCATATATTGCTTAAGGATATAAAATGTCAGAGGATGTGTCCTTTCATCTGCAGCTCTCGAGAAAATCTGCTGTCAGTTATAAAAAACAATGTTAATTAATATTTCCACTATTACGGAGCTGAGAGGAAGGTTTGTGTTTCAATTATAATGGTGTGTGTGTGTGTGTGTGTGTGTGTGTGTGTGTGTGTGTGTGTGTGTGTGTGTGTGTGTGTGGGCACGCACACGGCATACATATATAAATAGCCAGCATGTGGTATTTGTGCCAATGCGATGTACTGTATGTCAGTTTTGTCATCTAATCAGAGCTATATTGTGATTTGTGTCTGATAGACATAAGCACAAATTGTTCTGAGTTCCACTGACTAACACCCTGATTGTGGTTGATTTGTGTTTGTTAGGCACTCCTCCACACCTGATCATTCATCATAAAGGAACAGAGCATATACCAATGGATAAATACATGAATAATAGCAGAAGATAGCTTCAGTATGAGTCCTGTATGTTACAGAAAATGATCCGACCTCCTCCGACTGAGTCAGATACTTCTGCTTTAGCACTTTGCTAACTTGAATGGGGGTTAAATGATATAACGGTATGTCTCTTCTTGACTTTCCAAATGTTATCATACCGAATGGATCAAATTCTTCAACAAAAAAAAATCTAAGATTTAAATTTTTTTATGTTAGTGCACAGAGAAAAGTATTTTTGGGACAGAGGGCATCACATGACGGGCCGGGAGTTGTACTTAAACTGTTTGGCCGCTATCTTCAATGTGCTTTAAGGCCTGGCTGACTTCCTGGGGGCCTGGATATCATCGCCGGGATTTTTGTTTTACCTGGTGTGAATAGCTGGCTATTTTTCCTACAGTAGAAAATGAATGGCGATGAACATGGCAGTTATTGTGAGAGATGAAGAGGATGACTTCTCAGAAGGGTTAAAAATCAGCAACTCTCCCTTTTTAGCATTTAGCTTAGTGCGGCGCCATAGCAACCATAAACAACCCTGGCTCTAGCCATTTCCTCATTCGTGTTTGGTGCTGGAGGGAGCACACCCATTGATTTAACTTCATTAGCAAGACTTCAAGGTTAGGATAATATCAAACCCGTTTGATTTTGTCTTTACAGGAAAAGACTGGGGAACGACTGACTGAGTTTTATGACCTTATACCAACCGATGGGAGCACCCCGACTCTATCTAGACTCAGGATTTCATTCCGATACTAGACATTAGTTTGTTGTAAGGTTGGTAAAAGATTAGTCCATCTGGAGGTGTGACATACAAATCTTTTATTTATTTAAAGCTTTTTTTGTGGGCTTTTTCCAAATACTAAACAGCAACAGTGGATAGACAGGAAAGGGGAGAGATGGGGGATGACGCGGCAAAGGGCCGCGGGTCGGCTTCCATCTCGGGCCGCTGCAGGACCCAGCCAACATGGGGCGAACACTCCCACTGGGTGAGCCAGAGGCCGCCTCAACATGCAACTCTTAAGGAAGTGGTGTGATAGAAGGCAGAGCTCATCTCATTTCAAAGAGCACTCCTCTGCGACACCAATCACCACAAACACACCTGCTTGTTGTTATGTTTCTGCGAGCACCAACACTCCCTATGAAAATTACACCTGGGGCGACTCAAGTCCCTGGTGCTGTGTAAGTGGCTTAGTCTACCAATTACACGTGTGAAGTCTCCTCGCCTCAACACGCACACAGACACACACACACACACACACACACACACAGGCAGTGAGTGGAGGTTAACGAGACTTGTCGGCACCTTGATCTATCTCAGGTACAGTGATGTGGATAATGCGATACTTCATCCCGACTGTGCTGCACACTGACATTCATCTGGAGCTTTGATAATTAGCCTGCACTGACACACACACACACACACACACACACACACAGATCTGCTACCATGTATCAATCAAGGCATCTAACAGCTGGGTAATTGGAACGACGAGAGGAAGAATGTTAGTGTCAGTGGTGAAGACGAGGGAGAAGGTGGAATCCCCTGAAAGCTACGGAGGACAACTGAGATTTTGTGTGGACTTTTCTTTTCATTTGTAGTGTGTGTGAGAGTATTTTTCCTTTCCTACTCCAAGCATTAGTTCTAATTAACACTGCAGCCCCAGCCACACACCCTCCCTCCACCACCTCCTCTATTGTTATTTCTCTCTCCTTGCTCGGCCCCTGGAAGCTAATTAACCGTTATTTATGCATTATTTATCTTGCAGCAAGCAAAAATCCCCCCAGAAACCCGGCTGAGGTCTTCACATACACTCAGACTGGGGTTGTTCAGGACACGTGTGGGTGTGTAACAGCATGAATGTGAAATAAAGGTGAAAATAATTTTAAGTAGCGCCGTTGGTGGCTGGGCCGTCAGAGAGGGATACAGATTCCCTGTGTTTTAGCACTGGGACCTCCAGCTGGTTGACGAGCAGGGACTACGTCACTATACGTCACAAGGCCGTGTCCTATACCAAAATGACCTATTTTCACAACTTCCCTGGCATCATTTCAAGAATATTTGCGCCCAAACAGATTTAATAGTAAATAACTCAACACACTACTTCATATTCCAGGCCTATAGGTGGCATTTTCAAATTGTTTCACCCTGGGACCAGGTTTCAAAAAAGTGCATCCTCTGGAGTTGTGTCTACGTGTCTACGGGATTTTTTGGACAATCAGCCAAAACGATGCAAAACGTGTGCGTTTACACCAAAGAGCGTCCCTGTGTCGATGGCCCATGATGGTGTGTTGTTCAGTTCGGTTCAATCAAAGCCTGGAGCCTTTCCTCCCTTGGTGCAGGGTGTCAACACAGCAATCATGCTCGGATGCAGACTAAAACAGGATCCGACCCAACTACCAGGTGCACACTACTAGTCTGAGCCAATGTCTCCTGAGCCACTGCCATACATCTTCATTCTAGTGTAAAAACACTAATTCTGAAGGATGCTGCCTTTTTCTATCTTCTTTAAAATACTGACAATCGTTTGAAGAGAATTGCTGAAACTGTTGCGATGTTACGAGGGGGACCAAGGCGGGACTTACACAAATTAGGCAGGATTACTGAGGGGGCGGCTGTGGCTCAGCGGTCAATCCCTGGCCCTGCAGTCCCATGTTGAAGCGAGACATGGGACTGCAGGGCCAGGCAAGACACTGAATCCCGAGTTGTCCCCGATGCTGCGCATCGGAGTGTGAATGTGTGTGCATGTTTATCTGATGAGCAGGTGGCACCTTGTACGGCAGCCTCGGCCACAGTGTATGAATGTGTGTGAATGGTGAATGGTTCCTGTATGATGTAGTCGTTAAGACTAGAAAATCACTATATAAATACAGCACATTTACATTACTGAAGCATGAGACTGACTGAGCTGAGCCGTCTATCTCGTGTTTTGTCACACAAAGACAGGAGACAGAGAGACAGGAGACAGAGACATGTCCAAGTTGTCTCACTGCACTGCAACATTAAACATTAGTTATAAAAAAAACAAGATGTTTCTGGCTCAATAATAGACAGGGCTTATAAGATAAGGTGGAGATTTTTTGCAGTGTGCACATACACAGGATATTAAAAAAGAGGCTGAGTTCTGTGTGTGTGTCTGTGTGTGTGTGTGTGTGTGCGTGTGCGTACCTCATTCATATTGACATTAAGAACTTTCCTTTATCTCCCCCTCCACGTGGAAAAGAGGCCCTGCAACAATCTAAGGCAGCTTTGCTCCCATCGCACAATAAAGAATAATAAGATTCCTGTTTACTTAGATATCAGCCACTATCTCACAGCTCTACCCACCAACCCCCGTCCACATAAGCCAATAGCTGCAACAGTATATTAGACAGCTATCTGGCATCTACAAATGTCAAGAGGAAGATAACGGCTGGCTTCTGGTAAGGTGGGGAGTGAAGGAGGGGAAGGGTGGAGAGGGGGGGTTGTTGGCACACAGCAGGCTGAACATATGCAGAATTTCAGAGCTAGACAAGCATAGTTCACTTAAACAATTTCAAAGGGCGGCAGCATGAAAGGCTTAAGCAAGCAGCTGTCAGTCTTAAAACATTTGGTAGAGAAGAGCTGTGAGTGTCAAGTCATGTGCCAGTTTCTTCTTATGCTAACAGTAGCATCTTAAATAAGACAGTAAAATGAATGCACTATAGGTTTATTGATTATGCAATGTTTCAGTCAGGGATCAAACTGATACTATGACAAAAGTGTTGGTCCTTGTGTTATACACTGACAACTAATCAAAAAGCAGTCAAATCACAGAGACAGTTACATCTTTAGTATTGGATAAAATCATAGAATACAATGAAAAGGTGAAAATAGAAATTGCACAGGGCAGTACAGCACTGGTGTTCGACATAAGGGCTGAGAATCAGGTGACAACGGCCCAAGTATAGTCCAATGTAGAAACTATATTTTTCAATAATTAAAGGAATAGTTAAACACTTTGCTAATGATGCTTACTCACTTTCTTTCTGAGAATAACATGTACAGGACACCAGAGACAGGAGTTGCCATCTCCAGCAGATTAAACCTTTGAGATTTCGGAGATGGCTTCAGAAAATAATTCATTTATTTTTTTGGAAGGTGACCTTATATGGGGATGTTGGTTGCTGGGATGTCCAGGGAGAAGTGCGGGCCTGTTTTGTGGCTATGGGTGAAAGGAACGAAAGCTGAAGGAAGGGCAGTCATTTTCTGTAGAAAATGGCTCAGGGTCTTTTGAATGAATAAAGATCATATAATTGCATCATCCCTTCTCCTTGAAGATTCTTTGATTGGACAAATTGTCCTACTAAACAACATGTTTTTATCTGTAAACCAATATCTCGTCTTTGCAGTGTTATCCACATATATTTTCTTTTTTTTTTAATCGTCATTGAGATATCAACTGCTGCAATTAACATATCGCGGAAGACACTCTTTTTTGTGTTAGTTGGATGAAAATATCAGTAGAAAACTACACTTTTACATAACGTCACATTACATGTACATTTGTCTTACACTGCCAGGCTGTTGTATCAGCGCCAGAGTAAAGTTGGCTCCACTGCTTGTCTATTCTGGAATAGGGGAAAGAAAACTCTCCAGTTTGTTTCTTTAAACAAATCATATCCGTCCTGGGGGGTGCAAAGCCCCAATCGTGGAGATAGCACATGGAGTAAGTGTTGAGCCTGACCACATGTTAATATGAGCATCTATGTAGCAGCAGCAGAGAAATCAGAAGAGGAAGCTGGAGCCGCAGAATCTCAGACTTTACAGTGGAAACATGGTTAATGCAGCCAATGGTGCAAGGCCACTACAGGTAGGTGCTAGTGTTACGCAGGGCTCACTGTGTCTCCATTAGGCATCATTTTATTAACTGCAGCAACGGAATATAACTAGTTTCCTTAGAAGATCCTCTGTCAGCTCCAAACCTAACACTCTCAGATTCATTAACTGAAGTGGGCAGCCCTGTGCTGTGACACACACACACACACACACACACACACACACACACACACACACACACACACACACAGAGCCAGTGAAGGGGTTTTTTTCCGGCTTGGTTTTGGCGGCTGCACCCTGTGTGCATTTAGCTGGTGCGATCATGCGTGGCTGGATATAGACATTGTTATTAAAATGCTCAGGAACCGTTGTATAATTTCTTGGCAGTGAACCAACAAGCGTTGTCGTACCTAATTCTTAGAAAGTGAACCAGGTGACGTCTCCACACAGCGCTGTTATTCATGAGACAAGGTTAGCTGCGCTCTGAACACGCAAAAGCTGTTCAATGCCAGACAAGCGAAAGGTGAACAGAGATGTCGTTCCCAAAACATTTCAACTTGTGACAGCTGAAAATTGGCGACTGCAGGCCCCCCCAGCATTCCAAATAATGGCCCTCTGTTCTATTTACATTTTTCTCCTGCTGGTGTTTTCTTTCCTTCCCCTCCTTCTCCCCGTCCCTCCGTCCTCGTCAAATGAGATGCCGAGCACCTGTCATGTTCGCAGCGTAACGCCTCCTTTGTCATTATGCGCCAGTGACATCATTACAAAAGTAATCAGAGGGCTCTGATTAACAGCAGGCTAATTAAAAAGACAGACTCACAAACTAACTGACAAATGTGTATGCTGATCCCATGCAGCTCTCACATCTGCACACACACAGACATGTACCGCCAAACTGTTCTGCTTCTGTCATCTTGTTTCCGTTGGTAACGTACTGTATCTGCACACACCTGCACTGGCTACCTGCTAGTTTCAGAATTCATTTTAAGATTCTTTTCTGCTCTACAAATTACTAAATGGAGTTCTGGCAGGCCAAGTAGTCAAGATGCTGCTATCCGCTATTGGCCAACAACACAGTCACATCAGCTGAGCTGCAGCAGTGATAAGCATCAGAGCAGCTGTGTGGTCTACCCCCCTTGCTGATAAATGGCAACTTAAAGCGGCTTTGGTCTGCTCCTCACTGCTGCTGCTTTAGTGGCTCCTGACTTCTTGCTGTTGCATTGATGCAACCCCCCCTCCTCCCCAGCTCCACTGTATCGTTGCTGCTTTGTTCATATGGGGGAATAGTTTAGCTCTCCCAGTCTTAAACTGTGGGAGCATCCCCTAATGCTGCTGCTGCTGTGTCCTGATTGTCTTTCCTGGTGCTCATGAAAGGTCAGGGGACTCTTCTGAACACAGCCATACCGCCAAATGGAATTTGTGATTTATTCAATACAATTTCTTAAAGCATTTCTATTGTCTGCATTGGTCTTGAGAGAGTGGATATTCTTAAAAGGAAACTTAAAACTGTGTTCCTTTCAACTTGCACTTTGACGGTTATTTTGTTTTATTATGACTTATGATTGATACAGTTGTACGTTTGAGCAGCATCTGCTGATCTACCCTGATCCGTAATAACATAAAGTTTGATCATTTACTTGAGAGCAGTTAGTAGCCCATGTGTGCAAACACTGTTTCTAGCCCAAGGCCTCCTGGAGTGCATCATACTCATATTTATCATATTTCATAGCTTAATGTAAATGTATTTAACTTCCACGTCTGTCATTCCAATTTTTTTTCCATAGCACCAAATCATAACAAGAGTTACCTCAATACACTTTACAGCTAGAGTAGGTCTAGACCACACTCTATAATTTACAAGGACCCAACAATTTCAACAATTCCCCCAATAGCAAACAAGAAACCTGGGACAGACCCAGGCTCTTAGTGGGGGGGCACCTATCGCTGAGGGTTTGGACACAGACACTGATACAGATATAGAGAAATATGATTATATAATATCATATTATAATTATTATACGAGTTGGAATGATGAACAGTGGTAGTTATAGTAACACAGATAATGGAACTTTACTAGAAATAATAGTTGTAGCAGTTCTGGGCGATGCGGGATGATGCAGGGCGTTGCAGAGTGGAGAAGGCCACAGCAGGGCGTCGGGCAAGACCACAGCACCTGCAACTCTGACTTGATGCACCCCAATTCAAATAAAACTGCAAGGCGAGAGAACATAAGGACTCCGGGGAATAAGCTTCCCCGAGATAAGTTGGTAACAAGCATTACTAGGACATGAATGGACGCAGATGGAGAGAGGAGAGAGGAAGTCCCCCGGTGGTCCAGAACTATTACAGCATAAGTAGGAGCTGGTCCAATGCAGACCTGAGCCGGCTCTACAATGGTTGGTAGATCACACGTCATCATCAGGGCTGGGCTCGACTCAAGTTGAATCGGATTTGACTAAACGTTAACCCAAAAATAGTTTCACTACATTTACATCATATGTTAAGCTAGACACAAATAAAACACACACTACATCTTATTAATTTGCTGTGAGCTGTATATTCACCACTTGTAAGCAGACGGCTCAGGTGTAGAATGGGAACGTCGGGGGGTTCCATCCCTGTGTCCTTGCACACAATGCAGCCCCATCGTTGTTTGACTGTTTATCGGATGAGAAAGTGTCTGGCAGCCTGGGCTAACCCAACCTTAACCTAGCGCTGTCCATGCAATGCAGTCCATTTAGAAGGGCTTAATATCTGTGAGCTCGACTGCCTCCGCCTCACTCACACCCACAATCTTCATCGGGACCAGTGGAGAGTGAGGAGTGCTCACTGTTCAGCCACTTCTCCTCCCCAGAAGAAGCACTGACATGAAAAAAGAGACAAACCGCTCGATTTGAAGAATCTCAGTGAGAGGTCACCGGCTGGTGATGCACAGTTTGAACAATTAATTCTGCATCAGTCAGTTTTGGATATTCTGTTATTTTCAAAACGCAGATCTATAATATAGACCGTACAGGCTGGGATTATTTTCTGTTTGGTTGATGAGACAGTAGTCGTGGTTACAGTACTCTTGGGACATGATTTTTTGACAGCTGTCATTCCCGGATCAAACATCAAAATCAGAATTTATAGCCAATAACGTAAAAAAAATAGATGGCTTGGTTTTGATTTTTATCCTTTAGATCAGCTTGGGACATTGTGTCATTTTTTTGTCATTTTAGGGTCTAGATCATTTGTCATAATTATCTTTAAATGATTTGATTTAAGGAAACAACTGTGCACAAACATCCACAGTATCCTGGTGAAGAGTCATGTCCTGATATGTTCCATGCAAAAATCCTATAATAGAGGTCACCTGGTTATTCATGAAGCTGCATACATGAGTTGTATGCTATACTGAAAGGCAAAAATTAGCAGCAGCCAGACATTTTATTTCAAGAGTCAGTTGACAGTTCCACCCAGGGAAGCTTTCTTTTCTGTGTTTTTCATTAGTTTCATTATTTGTGAGAGTGAAGATAATAAAGCGTAGGTCTTAGGTACCATAAGGCTTTGCGTCTTTGACCTTTTCAGCACACGTTGCTGCTGTTGTCTTTGGGTGTGAGGGAATTAAAGGATCACTCCTGGATAGCTTGTCTAATCTAATCAGTGTCAATCAGGGAGAGGAGTTCTGAGGTGTGGGAGGCTCCAGTGTGAGCTGTGGGACTATATATACACACTGTGCAGGGTTCTGCAAAGGGCATCCCTTAATCAACTGACTGTAGAGGGGAGGCGCCACTGCAGATCAAAATCCACCTTTTAAATATTCTTATGATCAGTTTATGGCCTTTTCTCTTGTAATATACAGTGTGTATATATAGCGTTTGTTTTGACAACATGGGTCAGCTGTATACAAAATTAATGTCCAAAACAAAGCACTTTTGAAAGCTTTAGAATTTTATTTGTGTATTAACAGGGACTCTTCCCATTTAAAACATTATATAACACATTAACATGATTTTTTTTAAAGATTATTATTGGGCTTTACGCCTTTACTTGACAGGACGGCTAGGTGAAAGGGAGAGTGGAGCTCTGCGTCGAGGCATTAACCTCCCTGTATATGTGCGCCTGCTCCACCCACTGAACCAACCCGGCCACACATTAACATGATTAACATGCTTTGGTAATGGTCACGTGATTGGTTAAGTTTCAGCCATGATTTCTGTTGTGATTTAAACCTAGAGAGAACCGTGTGTGATAGTGCTGGGTGCTGTGGTCCAAACCTGTATAGCTCTTAAGACCAGTACAGTCCAAAGACTGGCGACGGGGACCAATCTGTTTTAGGACGTCCCAGAGAAAGGAGCAGTCACTAGGTGGGTTGGAAACCCGAGTGTTGCTGGTTCAAGTCCATACATGGACCAAAGTATGGTGGTGGACTGGTAGCTGGAGAGATGCCAGTTCACCTCCTCTTGAGCAAGGCACCGAACCCCCAACTGCCTGGGGTGCCTGACTCATTTCACCAAGCTATATTTAACCCTTTCACAGGCTGCTGATTAAAACTATATGTTAACCCTTGAACAGACTGTTCTTAAAGCAAAACCTCCTGTTTAACCAGACTCCTTTCACTTCACAATGGCAATACACCCCCCCCAGGCTTTCACACCAGAAATATCAGAACTTTCCAATGTAGGATTTTAAAATTAAAGATGTCCATTCAAAGCAAAAATGTAACCATTTTCCAGGCTGCTAATTAAAGCTATATGTTAACTCTTGTTCTTCAAACAAAACCTGTTTAACCAGACTCATTTCACTTCAGAGTGGTAGTACACCACCCTGGGGTGGTGTCTATCTTCTATACTACTAACACTCTGAAGTAAGGTTCCCCCCACTCTGACATCTCTCCATTAGTCCATGCTCCAGTACTGAGCATGTGTGTGTAATTCAGGCCTGTGTGTAATGTGTATAATAATAACAGAGTGAAAACACAATTTCCCCTTGCAGAATTAATAAAGTGTAAATTATTATATAACTGTTGGCTACGTGTCTAGCGGGTGTGCTATAGAATAAGAACGATTTAAAGACACTTGGATACTTAACTGTGTTTATTGGCTGTCATACCCTTTATTTTCCTTTGAAAAAAATGTGGCTAATTGGAAATGTGATTGGCTGCTGCGTAAGGAGGCAGGTTGGGGTTAACAACACAGGACTGTCCCCCAGGTGACTGGGGTTCATGTCCCGTTTTTCTCCTGTGTGTCCCGTTCTGGTATCTCATGTCAGTTAAAAGTACGTCCTGACCCAGAGCGTCTAAATATGAATTCAAAGGAGACTTTTTGCGTCAATAAAAAACGCCAAAGCGTCCGTATTTAACTGAGGAGAATGTGTTGGTCATATATGAGCCATGTCACATGGAAGAACAATATCTTTCAAAAAGGCTACCGGTTGGATCTCTATTGCTGGGTAATGCCATCTACAAAAACAGACACCTATTGATATGGAAAGTTGCAGGTTATTAATATGAAGTCAAGTTCAAATGATACATTCAAAGACAGCTTGGGTTTCCACTTTGTGTAAAAGTCTAGAAGACAAAACAATGGATGCAAATATAGATTTTATTTTTAATGATGCAAAAACCAGCACCTACTCAGACACATGTCCACCCCACCTCCCTCCCCTTACCACAACACACACACACACACACACACACACACACGCAGGGCATGCTTGTTGTTGCCTCCGAGACTGCAGCAGCTGTCAGTGTGTTAGCGTGTGTGAGATAAAACCAGGAGGCTCCGTAATACAGCGGGGATCTGAAGTGCCAATTAATTAGGATGAAGGAAAAGAGTGTGCGAGCATGCTGCAAACCCACAGCATCAGCACAGATGTGGAAAGCAATGTTTCTTAAAAGTATGGGCTGGGAAAAGTGGAAATACATGTGTTTTTTATTATAATAATCCACTATTCCAGGGTGAAAGAACACATCTGTATCTGGCTCTGTGGTTGAAACACTCTAACTCCAAATCCAACTCTTCTTTATCTTTACACATTAGCTTGACATGTATATTCTGGATTTTGATGAGCTTGAACTGCACCAGCCACATTAGTGTCAGTAATTACCCAATGTCAATATCAAAGTAGCGTATGAATGTCTTTGTTAATGTTTAGTTGTAACTATTGTTCAGATGCATATAAGTCCCTCTGCATTTGAATGCAGCAGACATTTGCAGCATTTACCTGTTCTTAGCGCTACAGCCCGCCTCGGAGGCTTTGGAAATATATTTTCCAAGCTTAATTTGAAAAATACCTTGGAGGAAGGGTATAAGACTTGAGTGGAGAAGCAGGCTGTTTGTGTTTCACCTGCTCGCAGTGCTCATTTATGCAGAACAAATCCAGTGAGGGCAGTTTTAGTCGGAGCCAGTCCAAAACACAGAGAAGAACGTTTCAAAAGAGATTACCACCGTCTTCCCAAAGTCTACATTTTTAGTTTGCTTAAACCTCCCAGTATTTTCACTCCTAGTTTGACGTCAGTAAAATGTGAACAGGATATGAACTCCTCGGTAAATGCTTCCTGTTCCCAGATAAGGTCATGTTTTGGGGTAGGGGGTTACGTGACATTATGGCCATACTACTACATACAAACTGGGTCGACTTTCTGCTGTTGTACATCTGTGTGTATAGCTCTAGGTGCCATGCAGCAGAAGACAGTTCCCACACCTTGAGCTTGACTTTCTTTCTCACCTTGTCCTTGACTTCATTCGGTCCAAATATGTCCTCTCCATTGGTCTGGCTGGTGTTATTCGCTCAGGTGGAAGATCACTCACAATCTGCTGGCACTTTCTGGCCCTGGCCTTTTTTGCACACCACACACACACACGTCAACTCTGCTATTTTATTCATGTTTTGCACATGCACTGTGGGCCTGTTGAGTTAGGAGAGTGGATAGCCAAGATTAATATGGTAGTTGGTTCAGCAGATCTGGAATCTTCCTCCACAAACTACATACAAACTGAAATCCATCTTCAACAAACTAAACTAGAATTAAAAAAAGAAGGAGTCAGAAGATATTTGAGTCTTTTTTAAGTTTGGGCAAAGAGCAGAAATGTGAACTACAGAACTTGACAAAGGCTTTTTAAATGTTTTCATTCCTAATTTGTTTGAAATCATTTTATACTTATTTTCCAATTATGCCTGCATAGCCTACTATTGTCTACTTGTCTTGATATTTAAATCTCTATTTTCATTTTAATTGTATTTTTGTTTCATAGTTCACTATGTATTGATTGGGAAAGGGATAAATGAAACAAGAAAATGCAGTAAAGGCTAAGTTATCATTACGCTTAGTCAATTGTGTGAGTCAAGATTTTGGATCCTACTATTACCATCTTGATAGTATTTCTTTAGACGCTAGTCTCGAATGTCCAGACCTTCCTCCATAGTGCTGTGACAAGGGTCTGGCTAGTCCACTCAGCATTACTGGATAGGAGAAAAACCTGCTCTGGTTTATTGGCATTTCTTTAAACCAATCACAATCGTCTTGGGCGGGGTCAATACAACTGTGAATTACGTTCTATGGACAATTTATGTTAAAATATACAGTCATACAACTCTTACAGACGTTTCTTCCAGTGTTTGTTTGAGGTGTAATACAACACTACTATCTGTTCATTTCACAAACATGTCTGTTCTGATTTGAATCACATGGGAATCATCCAGACTGTCTCCACTCATACTTGTCCTACTATATGTATGATATTAGCTGCTCAAAGACTTTACAAATAAACACAATATTTGAAATGTACACCAAGTGGTTAAATAATAAAGCATGAACAGCTAGACACCAACTGTAAACAATTAAAAATATATAAGCAATAACTGCAATAAAAGCTTTTCAGATGTCTTTGTTCCTGCTGGAAATGAATGAATAATAGAGATAGTAGAGATAGTAGAGCGGGATGGTCTACTAGTGGAAATGGCTCACTGGGCACACTGCAAATTCATTTCTGTTCTATATATACTGTTGTATAATATATATATTATACAACCTGATTTTTTTAGCAGATACTTTTTAGTTACTTTTTTGTAATTTTCTCATTGGTTTTCTCATACGGTAATAAAGGCTAACTAAATTCATCGCGCAGTCGTCTACATCTGTGGAGGCGTAGAGAGCGTTTTCTATCTGCGGCTATCTATCTTTCTATTTGTCACGAAAATCTGAAACTGCCTGAGAGCAGTCTATCAACGCTCTCTATTTTTAGAAAGCACACTTCCAGAAGAAAAAGGGCAGGGTGAGAATGGAAACTAAAAGAAATATGGAGTCTAAGTTCAATCCAAAACTTATATTATAGCAGAGTGTTTAGGCTTTTTTCCAAATTAGTTTTACATCGGCCTATGACCCTGTCTAATTGCAGTGCACAGTGGTACATTTCTTTGGGTTGTTTTCTTTAATGTAGTTTCTTTAATCCCTAATAAAGACATATTTGGTTAACCTTGAGTGAATATTCCCGTTTGCAGCCACATAATGGGGTTGGTTTAAAAGAAGAGTTTAGGAATCATTGAATGGTTTACTTTAGCACATTTCCTTAGTCTATATAATGGAGCTCTGTAAAATATTGGTTTTATAGGGTTGCCTAGAAGAAAAGTCTCAGATATTCCACCTGGTCTTTCATAATCAGCGCTGCAGCAGATGTCACAGATGCAGCTCACCTGATCACGCAGCACAACTGATCATTCAAACTGTGTTGATGATGGACATAAACTGTGTTCTTTTGCCCAAATAATAATACAAATAATAAAATAATGTCAGTTTGGGATTTGGGAACGCATATTTTAATGATTTTGATACATTACTTGGGCTAAATAAATAAATAAAAACAGTTTTTTTCCTGGGATCTGAGTCATCTAATTAAACCCTAATGCGTAGGTTACACTGTTTGTATCTCCTCCATGTTTGTACTGATTTTCTTTTTAATCCATTTGATTTATGTTCTTGAATCTACATCTTAGAGTTTTAATCGCAGACTTGCCTGTGTTTGTTCAAAGAATAAGAAGTAGTTAAAGTCCAGGATTTGTATGCTCTTTGGGTGAGAGTGTGGCGTAGTTGACACGTTACCTGAAATATAATAGCTGGAGAAGGCCAACGCAGTAGGGGAGTCGTAGTCTTTGTGATAGCTGGAGAAGGCTAATGCAGTAGGGAAGTCAGTCACCAACGTCCTGCCTGTCATCCGGGATGACGTCCTGCAGAGGGAGCTGGGCCGATATGGTTCAGGATGCTGCCGTCAGGATGCAGGTCTCCTCTGCTGAGACACGTTGTGTCTCACAGGAGACAAGTACTGATGGTCCTCAATAAAAAGGATGAAGAGCTTAATCTAGTGTTCAGGCTCAAAGTGGTGGGGTTTGATTATGTGGTCTTTGTTAATTCAGGGTCAGTTACTGTAAGTGCTTTGGCTGTGAAGGGGCATTTAGTGAGAACCTGCCCTGAAAAAAACTCAGAAACGAGCTGAACTTGAAAGGGAGAATGATGAACCAGGTCAGGGTGGAGAACAGGTGCTGCCTCAGCAGGTTGTTCTGTCTGAGGTCGAAGAGGTTCAGCCTCAGGCAGGACAGGAGGCTGGAGGACAGTCAGTAGTCAGGTCTCCCAGTCATACTGAGGGGGACAACCTAGACAACAGTGTCAAATAAGATGGAGCTGAGCTGCCTGTTGTCCCTGGTGGAGCTGAGCTGCCTTTGGTCCCTGTAGTCCTAGCAGGGGACCCAGTGAGACATCATGAGGTTGTTATGGGCGAGAATGAAAATGTTCTTACATTGTCTGCAATGAAAGGAAATAAAGAGAAAAAAACTGTCTCTCAGTCCAAAAAAAGTTGCGGGGGGGTGGGTGAAAAAGAGGTGATAGAGGTGGAGGTAGTGGAGGAGGAAGAGGTCTGTCATGGAATCAGTTAGCTTCTTACTGACTTGCAGGTCTCTGTGGGCTCAGTGCAGGATGAGCTGTACCCAGTCCAACAAATTAAAAAGTTTCTTCAGAAAACTAGAAACAACAAAAAAGTGATACTTTTGACAACAAAGCCGTGTTATTAACCTCAATAAGAGCTCAGATGAATCTGAGGGGTGACGGAGGCTTCACTGAACCAGCGTTCTATCGGTTAAAAAAACTGGTCCTGAGGATCAAACTGGAGCTTCTGAATGATGAAGATGATGAAGACATGTAGGACAGTCTGTCTGCTGTCCCTCTTCACCTTGGTGTCCTATCTGATCTGTGTCTGTCCCATTACACATGAAATTATGAGTCATTTTAAAATCTCCACTCAATATAAATGGAGGCAGGGATGTGAGGAAGAGGGCTTGCCTCTTTCATTTTTTGAAAATTAAAAGAATAAATATAGCATTGTTGCAGGAGATGCACAGCAACACTTTAAACGCGACGGACTGGGGGAGGGAATGGGATGGGCGGTGGTTTTAAGTCATGTTAGCAGCACAAGTGGGGGTGTAGCACTCCTATTTGCTAAAAGCGTTCTGCCTGTGTCCCACACTGTGGATGAAAGGGTGAAGGCCAGACTTTTAGTAGTCCGGGCCCGGTATGAGCTTTTTAATCTGGTTTTTATTAACATACACGCTCCAAACTCAGGACCTGAGAGAGTTCTTTTTTTAAATGAGCTTGGTGCAGTTATAAGTGAGTGTGATCCAGAGGAGTATTTATTTGTGGGGGGAGATTTTAACTGTATGTTGGATGATGGACTAGACAGGAACCACAGTGAGCCTCATGCTGCCTCTAAGAGAGCCATGAAGCAGCTGATGGTAACTCACAGCTTATTAGATGTATGGAGGAGGGGCCATGCAGCAGCGGATGGTAACTCATAGCTTATTAGATGTATAGAGGGGGGGGGCATGCACGGCAGAAACAGTACACTTGGGTACATAGTAGAGACAACCGGTTAACTATGGCTAGATTAGACAGGTTTTTTAAAGGGTGCTCTATATTGCCTGTTTGTTTTTCTGACCATTCATATGTGTACTGTGATGTTTTTATTGCTAATATAAAACCTTGGCCTGCGTATAGGCATTTTAACACTGCTTTGCTTTTAGATGCACATTTTAGAGATGTTTTTGAAGGGTTTCAGAGTTAGGAAGGGAGATTTTAGTTCACTGAGGCCGTGGTGGGACGTTGGCAAGGCTGACATCAGGCAGCTCTGTCAGCAGTACACTCTCAACGTTTCTTGGGACATTACTGAGTCTATGAAAGATCTGGAGATATCCATAGTGGACCTGTAGAGTTCTGCAGGGTCCATAGGAAATCTAGGCTGCCGTGAAGACTTCAAGTCCAAAAAAGCCTCCTTGGCGGATCTGCGGGGCTTGAAAGCACAAGGGGCAGTGATCCGGTCCCGTTTCCAGAGCGCCGCTGTCATGGACTCTCCAACCAAATTCTTCTTCAGCCTGGAGAAGAAGAACGGTCAGAACAAGATGATCCACGCTCTGCGATCGACAGGAGGACAGCAACTGTCCATGGCGTCGTAGATACGGGAGAGAGCCGTGGAGTTCTACTCTGACCTCTACAGGACAGAGTACACGGACGATGAAGAGGCCTTCAATGGTTTCTGCAGGGACCTGCCCACAGTTTCTGGGGATGACAATCAGGAGTTAGAGGGCCCCTGACTGAGAAAGGGGGTGTTCAGGGCTTTACAGAGCATGCAAGGCCCCTGGCATCGATGGTCTGCCCATGGAGTTCTACAGGACTTTCTCAATGTTTTTGGAGGCAAGTTTTGTCGACTGTCTGCTTCCTCAGAGTTGCCGGAGGGCTGTGTTGACTCTCCTCCCGAAGAAAGGAGACTTGATGGACATTAGGAACTGGAAGCCACTCTCTCTGTTGTGCTCAGATTACAAGCTGCTATGCAAGGTCCCGGCCTCCGGGCTGAAGAGGGTATTGGACATCCACATGATCATCCACAAGACCCAAACCTACTGCGTGCCCGGCAGGTCCATTGTTGATAATGTGTCATTGATTTGAGATATTTTGACTGTCTCTGGTTCGTTGGGTCTGGACACTTGTCGGGTTTCTTTGGACCAGGAAAATGCATTTGACCGGGTTGAGCACTGTTACCTGTGGAAAGTGATGGAAAGGTTGGGCCTCAGCCCTGGTTTCATCGCCAAGATAAAGGTCATGTAAGAGAATGTTGAGAGTGTGCTAAAGATTAATGGAGACTTGTGTAAGCCTTTCCCGGTAACCAGAGGGATCAGACAGGGCTGCTCCATGTCAGGGATGTTGTATGCTCTGTCCATTTAGCCCATGTTGCACAATGTCCGCTCTTTTATCAAGGGCCTAGTTTTACCTGGTTTTAACACTCGTTTTACTGATTCGGCCTATGCAGATGACATCGTCGTCTTCACTCAGAACCAGCAGGATGCTGAAGTTTTAGGACACATTGTCACGTTTTTTCAAAAGATCTCAGCTGCCAAGGTGAACTGGGCCAAGTGTGACGCCATGGCAGTGGGGAGATGGGCTGGAGGTCTCCTTCAGCTTCCGGGTGTGTTGACCTGGAGGAGAGGGGGTTTTAAGTACTGTACCTGGGGGTTTACCTGGGTGATCAAACCACCATGGCCTTAAAATGGGATGGGGTAGTAGAAAAAGTGGAGGGGAAGTTGGGTAGATGTCGGGGGCTGCTTCCCTACCTGTCCTACAGAGGCAGGGTGCTAGTTGTTAACAATCTGGTTGCATCCTGCCTCTGGCATAGGCTCAAATGTATGGAGACCCCTGGTGGTCTGTTGAAGACACTACAGTCAATCCTTTTGGACTTTGTCTGGGACGGTTTACACTGGGTTCCTCAGTATGTTCTATACTGCCAAAGGAGGAGGGGGGGCAAGGTTTGGTTGATTTAGTGTGCCGGACAGCTGCTTTTAGATTACAGTTCGTATGTTTTTATTTGAAGATGATGATGTTGTCTGGAGGCCCGTAGCCAGCACCATTTTAGGGGGGGGTAGCGGGTCTGGGTCTTGATGCATTGTTTTTTTTAGTGGACTGTGTATCCCTTTGTGTGACTTGCCTCATTTTTATCAAGGACTTTTTAAAGTGTGGAAACTTTTTTAAATGGACCACACTGGAACCTGCAGTATCTCTGTTCTGGCTCCTGGAGGAGCCTCTGGTTTGGGGGGCCCGGCTGGATCTCAGAGATGGCAACAGACCCGGCCTCACAGAGAGAGGGGTATCATGCAGGCTGCTGGTCCTGGTTTCCTGAACAGGGAGGCAGTGGCCTCTCTGCTGGGCCTGAGGTCAACCCGCCAAACCAGAACCATCCTGAATGAGTGGACTAAGAGACTAGACCCTGAGGAAACTTAGATGCTGCAGGACTATTTTAATGGGACTGACATAGAGGAAGACGCTGTGTGAGAGCACGGACCTAGTGTGGACTGACAGACTGCCGCCAGACAGGAAGCCGGTGTGGAGACTCTTTAACATGTTTGTCTGTCTAGTAAAAGCCAGGGTGAAAGAGGACTTCAGGTTCCTGTCTCTGATGAGGGACATGCAGTGTTTTGTAGACCAGTGGTCTTTCACCACGGCTGTGTGTTCAGTGCAGGGGAAGAGCTCGTCTTTCACTCTATGGCTGTGTCTCAAATTGTGCACTTCCATTAGACAAAGAAAATGTGATTTTGTTTTAATTTGCTCCGTGTCACGTGTCATCACGTTACTGTTCATTTTAATGGTTTCATGAGGAAATCATTGTTGCCCATAGATAAGACTGTTGTTCTGAAGCATTACCCTTACAAGTTACCTAATAGACATCATTACATCTTTTATATAAGTGGATTTTTTGTTCTAAATGGTCTTTATACAGTGACAATACAGTAGTGAAAGCAGAGGGAACAGACCTGACATTTAAATAGACCCCAATCCTCTATTCTGTATGCACTAACATTACATGTTTGCTACAGTCATGCAATGTGTAATACAAAAGATAACAAAGTTAAATCCTTTTAATATAATTTTATTTTATAAATGTGCTTGTAGTTCTGCAGGCTCCCCCCCCAGGCCGTAGCTAGTCTGATGAGGATAGGGACATGAGGGGGGACTTCAGACTCTCCAGGGGATCCTTCTACGGTCTGATGGCCATCGTCGCCCCTAAATGACGGCCCTCTATTCCTCGTTTGTCCCTGAAGAGATGGGTTATACAGGATCTACATCAGGTGGAGGCAGTAACCACGGTTACCTTTTAACATTACGCTACTGTTAACGTTACCGGCAGACAATCAGCTGATCGCTATTTTGCTGAGCTAACACTCACGGTGGATTATGTACAACTTGTTAAGATTGTTAACACTAAAATCTTCTACAGCGGGACGAAAGTTTAACACAAACAACAATATACTACAACACATGTAACGTTAGCTTAGAACTTATTTGCAAATCTGGTTAAACTGCCTCTGTTAGCTAGCTAAGGTTAGCTTGCTAGAACGTCAAATTACGGTACCAATAAAGGTTATAATTCGTGGTACAAAAATCATTACCGACTGTAAAATTAACCAAATATACATATACAGGTGGCTTATATGTTATAAGTATAGCAAAAAGACTCACGTTCAACCTTGTCTTGCTTTGTTTTTCAACTGTTGTTAGCTCCGCCCCTTCCGCTACGTAGCTAAGATGGCGACCGTTGAGTGTGGAAAGTGTCCATCGATCTACACTTAACTTTCTGACCGTTTTGAGTGCACCATCCGGGTACTCTAAGTGTACTGCGTTTGACCGCACTTCGACAATGTGAACGCACTATGTACTCAAATAGTTAGTATTTAGTACAGAAGTGTGCGATTTGAGACACAGGCCCTGTTTTTATTATAGTCTGTGTCTAATATATATTCTAATATATATTATTTTTTGGCATTTGTGAAGTAATGACATTTTTGTGAAAATTTGAAAAACATCTTATTTATTTGAAAAATAAATAAGATGTAAAGACACGCGGTGGAAGCTCTGACTTTCATCCCAACAGGTCCAGTCCGGCGCTTCACACTTCTCTCACCATTAGGTGTTCTATATAAATTTACTAATATGTGCTGACACACACACAAACACACACACACACACACACACAGTTGAGCTCAGTGGGGCAGCACCAGCACAGTTCACACTCAGGTTAATTGTGGGTGGTGAAGCACGGGGCGTTGTGAAGAGAGGGGAGTTTATTTGCAGATTACAGAACCAGATGAGAAGCAGGGAGGAGACACACACACACACACACACACACACACTGCTCTGAGCCTTATCTTTGATGGTGTCATGGATGAAGCCGACTTCCACAACTAATTCCAACTACTATCTGTGGTGTATGTTCAGCACCAAAGTATGAAGGTGTTTAAAGGGGCACACAGTGAGATCAGTTTACTACCCTGAGTGGGGAAACAGCAGACACATGCATTTGGCAATAAAAGTGGATGGCACACATGTGATGCCCAGTGGGACTGATAGGATGTTGCCCTACTGCAGTGTGATTTGCTTTTTGCCAGGTACTGTTGTCATGGCTGGCAGAAGTATTTCTTCTCAACCAGATCTCACACAACTTAGTGAAGTGTGAAACGGCCCCTCGACTCAAAATCTGAGGCAGTTTCATGTAATTGCAACAGATTCCACGATGGGCCCACAGAAGACTTCTGTGGAATAACCACGGCCCCTTAAGGTACCGAAAAGGTTGTGGGGGGGCTCACGGCTCTGTGCCCCACGGAAAGAACAGGACATATGGGTTTAGGAAAAGAAGAAAGTGACTTTAGGAATCACACGAGAACCTGGCTTTCATACTACTCGCTACCATAGTTGCACCTCATGCTACGTCGTCTTCTCATTGACTTTACATTGAAGAAAAACTTCAAAAGTTAGATTTTTTACGATTGCTAACATGCAGTGTGTTATCAGTGACAATGTTGCCTTCTAATAGAGAGGTGTTGCCAGTGTTTTGGTCCAATGAGCTGATTTTGTAAGTACAGTATGTGTGTATGTGTGTGTGTATGTACTGTATGTGTGTATGCGTGGATGTATGAAGGTGGTTTGAGTGAGTTTTGGTGCCCACCAGCTGTGGGACATTGTTACAAACCTGGTAAAAATAATCAGATTTCACGATGTGTGCTTTTCCAGGACAGCATCAGGCTTTCTGAGAGGATTACCAAACATGATAGCAGCAGGCCCAGACCTCTCTCTCCATTAGGTGTTGTAGATAAATTAACCCATTTGGGCTCACCAACACACACGCACACATGCACACACACGCACGCACGCACGCACACACACACACATACACACACACACACACACACACACACCTCCCACAGCTGCTATCGGCAGGTGGAGGTCGCTCCAATCATAAGTGAATCAGTGTATTTTCTGTCCCTTGACTGCCGGTGACAGATTGAATCATTACGTGCTGATCAACACTGTCTGCTTTTCTGTTTCGTCTCTTCTCTCACCTTTTCACACCTCTTTTCCATTCTGCCCTGCTTTGTTTTTATTTCTATAGGAAAGTGAATTCATATCTGGCTGCAGGACTGTTTCCTGTGTTCTGAAGCTCAGTGTCCACAGCTGTTCTCATGGGACCGAGAGAAGCTGGTGTTGTCCGCTAAACAACTGCTACGCCTTTCTACCCTCTTTGAATCTGTCATATTTGTTTGGAATTACAGTAAAAACTTTAATGGAAATTACCTGAGGCTTTTTTGGTCTTCGTTTCCTCCTGCCATGAGAAATGAAGTCTGCAGAGGAAGGGGAAAATGATTGCATCGAGTCATCTTTTATTTTAGACATAACGCCTTTAAAATAAGGTGACCAGATTTCTCAGACTAAATCCGGGGACATTTTCAGCTCAGAAGCGTAAATACCTCCAAAACACGTCATGTTTTTAATTTTTGTAAAACTTAAAACAGGGACACTAGACCTAGAGCTGAGTGTCAGATCCAATATAAACTATTGAGGAAAGATTTTCCTTTGACATTGATGCAGTATGAAACGAGATCGCTGCAGTCGGCAGCAGAGAAACAAGCTACAATGGAAGTTAATGGGATAATTGTCCAGCTTGTATTTACGTTCATAAAGTGCTCGTTTTGCTGCTGACAGACTCAGATTAATATTCCAAGTGTCTGACAACATTATGGAAAGGATTTCTAAGGAGGCTGACCTTTCTGTTAAAGATTAAGATCATTTTTTAAAACATAAAAAGTAAAACCCACCAGATGTAAATAATCAGTGATTTTAGCGTGTATAGAGCAGCATATCTCCACCAGACTCCATGTAAATAATCAGTGATTTTAGCGTGTATAGAGCAGCATATCTCCACCAGACTCCATGTAAATAATCAGTGATTTTAGCGTGTATAAAGCAGCATATCTCCACCAGACTCCATGTAAATAATCAGTGATTTTAGCGTGTATAGAGCAGCATATCTCCACCAGACTCCATGTAAATAATCAGTGATTTTAGCGTGTATAGAGCAGCATATCTCCACCAGACTCCATGTAAATAATCAGTGATTTTAGCATGGTAAAATACGGTTTTCTAAAACATCTCTGAGCTCTGAGCAGCGCTGCTCGATCGGCTCCGTTTGGTCAGAGTTTTCTTTCTTTCATTCCAATTTTGGGTCTGTCAGTCACAGTGAAAACCGGGGACATTTCCGGGGACAGATCAAGCCGGGGACAGAAATCGGGGACTGTCCCCGGAAACCGGGGACGTCTGGTCACCCTACTTTAAATTTAATTTATTTGTGCTCATCACCACAGTCACTTAAGCTTCAGCTTCCCAAATATCTCGCCAGCAGACATACAACATGTCCTTAAATTCTTTCTTTTCTTCATTTCCTACAGTGTCAGTGTGCAGCTTTCTGAAGTCTGCTTGTCTGGTTTGGTACTATTGCAAACATATTACATTACATTTGAATTTGACTTGCTTAACTTCAATAATTGCATGAATAAGATGAATTCCATCAAACTGTAATTGAATTCAGTTTCTCTAAAAATGTATTTGAGTGTAGGGTGGGTGGCAGCTCCAGTGGTGGACCTAGTAGTCTAAAGGTCACCAACTTTCACTTGCTATATGCAAACTTGAGCGCCAATGTCTAGATGTCTACCTGACTGACATCCTACACATATCAGTAAATATGGTTTCATATTAATTAAGAAAATGAAAGTTTAATCTGATAAACAAACTGGAATTCTATACCTCTGCACTCGCTTGTCTTCTTCAAAGAACAGATGTGTTTCTTAGACAGAATCAGAATTGTAGAAGTAGAGAGACTTGACTTTTTTAGAGGCGATCAAATTCAGTTTTAGAGCAACTGAGCTGTATTTCATTATATTACATTCAGTTTCAAGTTTATTGGAATTCAGTTCCAAAACTAAGAACTTAGATGAAATATTAAACTATTCAAATGCAGTGTAAAAATGCTATTATTTAAGTTGAGCTATGGAAATTCAAATGGAAATCATTCAAATTCAGTTTCTAGTGACCACCATGCCGATGCATAGACCAAAGGCGCACAGTGACGGTGTGTGTGTGTGTGTTTTATTTCTTCATTTTGTTATGCCTGTCGTGTGTTTTGGTTCTCTGTCCGTGTTCCTGTCTCCACCTCTTGTTCCACAGAGTGTGGACACGCCCCCCCTTGTTGACTTTCTCCACACCTAGCACCAATTCCAGCCTAGCCATCCCAGCCCTGAATACTTTTTAAAACTCTCAATAAAAACCTTCTGGAAATTTGTTATACTTCCGGTCTTTTCTTATCCATACAATAACAGATTTATAGTGAAAGGCCACCCAATCCCTGTGGAGGCTGGGGGCATTGAACCTGAGTGGACAATGTTCAAAGTCTCCATTGCTAAAGCTGCGGCGGCGAGCTGTGGTCTTAGGGTTTTAGGTGCCTCAAGGGGCGGTAACCCACAAACACCCTGGTGGACACCGGTGGTCAGGGAAGCCGTCCGACTGAAGAAGGAGTCTTTCCGGGATATGTTATCCCGGAGGACTCCGGAGGCAGTTACAGGGTACCGACAGGCCCGAAGGGCTGCAGCCTCTGCCGTGACAGAGGCAAAGCAGCGGGTGTGGGAGAAGTTCGGAGAAGACATGGAGAAGGACTTTCGGGCGGCACCAAGGTGCTTCTGGAAAACCGTTCGCCACCTCAGGAGGGGGAAGCGAGGAACCATCCAAGCTGTTTACAGTAAGGATGGGACGTTGTTGACCTCACCTGGGGAGGTAATAGAGCGGTGGAAGGAGCACTTTGAGGAACTCCTAAATCCAGCTGACACGCCCTCTGTGGTAGAGGCAGAGCTGGAGGATGATGGGGGATTGTCGTCAATTTCCCTGGTGGAAGTCGCTGAGGTAGTCAAACAACTCCACAGCGGCAAAGCCCCAGGGATTGATGAGATCCGTCCAGAAATGCTGAAGGCTCTGGGTGTGGAGGGGATGTCTTGGTTGACACGCCTCTTCAACATTGCGTGGAAGTCTGGGACGGTGCCTAAGGAGTGGCAGACAGGGGTGGTGGTTCCCCTCTTCAAAAAGGGGGACCAGAGGGTGAGTGCCAATCACAGAGATATCACACTTCTCAGCCTCCCTGGTAAAGTCTACTCCAAGGTGCTGGAAAGGAGGGTTCGGCCGATAGTCGAACCTCGGATTGAAGAGGAACAATGCGGATTCCGTCCTGGCCGTGGAACAACGGATCAGATCTTCACTCTCGCAAGGATCTTGGAGGGGGCCTGGGGTATGCCCAACCAGTCTACATGTGTTTTGTGGATCTGGAGAAGGCGTATGACCGGGTCCCCCGGGAGAAATTGTGGGAGGTGCTGCGGGAGTATGGGGTGAGGGGGTCCCTTCTCAGGGCCATCCAATCTCTGTATGACCAAAGCGAGAGCTGTGTCGGGTTCTCGGCAGTAAGTCAGACTCGTTCCAGGTGAGGGTTGGCCTCCGCCAGGGCTGCGCTTTTGTCACCAATCCTGTTTGTAATATTTATGGACAGGATATCGAGGCGTAGTCGGGCGGGGGGGTTGCAGTTCGGTGGGCTCGGGATCTCGTCGCTGCTTTTTGCAGATGATGTGGTCCTGATGGCATCATCGGTCTGTGACCTTCAGCACTCACTGGATCGGTTCGCCGCCGAGTGTGAAGCGGCTGGGATGAGGATCAGCACCTCTAAATCTGAGGCCATGGTTCTCAGCAGGAAACCGATGGAGTGCTTTCTTCAGGTGGGGAGTGAGTCCTTACCCCAAGTGAAGGAGTTTAAGTACCTTGGGGTCTTGTTCGCGAGTGAGGGACCATGGAGCGTGAGATTGGTCGGGAATCGGAGCAGCCGGTGCGGTATTACATTCTGTGTATCGCACCGTTGTGACGAAAAGAGAGCTGAGCCAGAAGGCAAAGCTCTCGATCTACTGGGCAATTTTCGTTCCTACCCTCACCTATGCTCATGAAGGCTGGGTCATGACCGAAAGAACGAGATCCAGGGTACAAGCGGCCGAAATGGGTTTCCTCAGGAGGGTGGCTGGCGTCTCCCTTAGAGATAGGGTGAGAAGCTCAGTCATCCGAGAGGAGCTCGGAGTAGAGCCGCTGCTCCTTCGCGTCGAAAGGAGCCAGTTGAGGTGGTTCGGGCATCTGGTAAGGATGCCTCCTGGGTGCCTCCCTAGGGAGGTGTTCCAGGCACGTCCAGCTGGGAGGAGGCCTCGGGGAAGACCCAGGACTAGGTGGAGAGATTATATCTCCAACCTGGCCTGGGAACGCCTCGGGATCCCCCAGTCGGGGCTGGTTGATGTGGCTCGGGAAAGGGAAGTTTGGGGTCCCTTACTGGAGCTGCTGCCCCCGCGACCCGACTCCGGATAAGCGGATGAAGATGGATGGATGGATGGAAGGCCACCCAATCTAATGGAGATGCTGCAGAGAACAGCTCTTACTGTAATGCATCATAGGCACAACTGGCTGGAATTAGCAGCAAATGGAGGCCTCTGCTGTCTGAAAGAACCACCTCCGGGGACGGAGCACAAACCGAGTACCTTTCTCAGCTGCTTCTGTTTCTTTGGTGTTTATTTCAAAATTTACCAATTGACATTTTCAATCTAGCAAATAATATGATTGGCTGGATTAGCAGTTTCCTTTTCAAGTGTCGCGCCCACACCCTCTGCCTTGTGTTTGTGGATTTGTTTCCCGATCCTAGTACTGCTTTAGTGCATGAAACCTCTTTTGGTTTTCTGTCTTTGGAACTATGAACTGATAAATAATATATATACAGTGTTTGAGCAATGCCTTTAGCATCCAGGGCTGTAAATCAAGGAACCGTGGTATATGTGTGTGTCCTTTGTTTTTAAGATATCTCAAGGACCGTTTATCCCATCTACTTAGAACTAGCTTCCTGCGTACCGGCGTTTGGAATATGTAACAGTTTGGACATCATTGGATATTATACTATGAATAAGACTAAACAATAATGGTTGAGCGGGGCAGGGCTTGTCCAATCAAACAGTGGTCCTCGGGCTTCCTCCCACAGTCCAAAGAAATGCAGGTTAGGTTCATTGTTGACTCTACATTTGCCCGTAGGTGTGGATGATATGGACACATGTATGTCACCTCTCACCCAGTGTCAGCTAGGGTCAGCTCCGCCTCCAGGCAACTCTGCAAAGGATGATGGATGGATGGATGGATGGATGGATGGATGGATGGATGGATGGATGGAGAGTTAAGGGAAGGAAAAGTGTCTCCATCCTGGGATTGGATGTAAACCACTCTGTAGCTGGGAGATATGGTGAAATTCCACATTGTCCTCACCTGCCACAAGACTGTGTTTTTTCTGTTTTGATGCAGCTGAATGTAGGAAATTGCAGTTTAATTAACAATTGTTGAGTTTACTTAGAAGAAAAGTGTCTTTCATCAATATTCACAAACCAACTCGTATTCAGTTGCTTGTTATTGGCAGATATGATGGATATGATGGCTCTGGCCATGTATTAGTCAGTATTTGCATACGGTTTACATAATGAGTAGATGTTAAACAGATTAAACAGCAAGACATAGACAATGTAATGTGGAAAGGAGGTATATGCAAAAATACTTATATATAATATAATATATAGTATGGATGTGAAGCAAACTAGAGAGCAGGTGTTTGAGTGGGGAGCACAGGGAGGTATGAGTAGGTGTGAAATAAAGGAGAGGGTGTAAGAGCAGAGGAATCAGGAGAGTGGGAGATGGAGAAAGAGGCAGGAGAAAGGGTGAGAGCAAGCGCCAAGCCAAGGTGCCATATGAAGACAAGACAAATGACAATGAGTGAAATGGGTTTCTCCCTTTCTTTTTATTCCTCTCTCTCTCTCTCTCCTCCTTTCTCCCATTCCTGGCTCTCGGGGTAAGGTAACATCTCGTGATGCATTTCATTCACCATTAGCACCGTTTAGATTTTGTTCCAGCCAGGAGATACTCTGTCAAACCATCTCCAATAGAAAATGGCCTTTTCTTGCCTTCCCTCCCTCCCTCCCTCCTCACCTCTCCCCCACCACTTGGAACTATTCATCTTTTTAACGGAATGCATTTGGGCATGGATGAAGACCTACATTTATCAGCAGGGACATTAAGTACATATCTCAGGGAAAAGAGGAGATTTATCACATCCTATTTAGAATGGCTCGGAGGGGAATGTTTAGCTTCCAACTTTAGTCAATGGGGGGGGGGGGGAGTTTTTCCACTGTGACAGCCGTACTTAGTCTGCGTGAGGGGTATGAACATGATCTGATGAGGTGAAACAAAGGCGGTAGATTTCCTGTTAAGGATGGAAAGATAGACCTACATACTCTGAGCCAGAGTCATGCCTCATCTCCATGGTTATGGAGGGTTGACCTTTCACACTGCACCTTGACTTGGATCACTCGGACCACATTGCCAACATTAACATGCTACAACTGATTCAGTAGCAAAAGGGGGGGTGGCAATTTGACTACATAGAAGAGTGATTTTCACATATTTTTACATTGCACTTGTTTTTAAAGACAATGAGGGGAAGGTTTATACTAGTGAATGGGACTACAGATAGATGGTACTCAGGTCTCGCTGGTAAATGTGTAAGCCCTGAAAAATAATAGATGCTGCCAGGGGTACCTTAACCCTAACTTAACCCTCACCCTGCATGGTAGCTGTGTTGCAGGATCACATTTTGCATGAAAATCCATGTGATTGTCTGAACTTCCAGCTGACCGAACCAATCAGCTGACGCTAAGGACTAGTAGCAGTTACAGGTGTGTGTGATGGCCACGTTGAAAACAACAATTTGTGATAGACAGACGGTTGATCTAATCACCTGCCAGGCATTTTTTAAATGCCCCGCCCTTTTCCAACCAGTGTCCAATGACGGCTTCCTCGATGCTTCTGTTCAAGGTAGAGCTTGCTGTATAATTGAATGTACTGTGTGTATATATAAGGCATAATATTTAAATTGTGATATTTTGTGAGTAAAATCAGAATCTGCCATGTAACCAGTAACATTTCTCTGTCAGTTGAATGTAGTAGTATAATATTTTCCTCTGAAGTAGAAGTACACATAGTATATAGTGGGGTTGCATATTAAGTGATTGGAGTCCTTATGTTGGCACTAGTGTTACATTTTAACTGTAAACCAGAAGTATGTGTATTTATTTACCGGAAGCAGATATCTACAGTGTATTGATTCACTGTTAAGAATGAGTCTTTATAATGAAACATGGCATTATTAAAGCATTAAAACAAAAATTGATATGTATGCAGGCAGAGATTACAATAAAGCATGCAACTTGCCGTTCCTAATGTGTTAGAGTGTGTGTGTGTGTGTGTGTGTGTGTGTGCGCGCGCGCGCGCGCGCGCGCGCCTGCACACTTACATAGGTATCTGGTGTGCTTGTGTTTACCTGCCACATTGTGTTTATTTGTGTGTGTGATAGTCGCACAGCAGCAGGCCATTTGTCGTCCCTCCGTCAGCTGTGTTCACTCTATCCCACTCCTAATTCATCATTCTGCTTTGTTTCATTGGAAACCTGCTGCTGAGCCTTTCTGCAACACATTGCAGATAAATCCACTCCAACAGTTAGCAGTGGGCTTATGACACACTTTCTGTCAGCAGGATGAGGGAGTGATTTTTATACAACCCATCGCTGTACAACATGATGCAAAGCAGTGTGCACGTAACATTATCCAAACGCAATATGTTCATGTCAGCATGATGTCGTTTTTTTCAATTAATCCAATTATAACTTCGTCAGTTACTCTGTTGACAAAGACGTAAAAGACAGTTGAGGTTACACAGACAGACGTATCGTAACTGGAACTTGTTGGAGGCCTGTGTTTTTCAAACCATTAACACTACCTGACATGTTTTATACATATTAAGTTTTAATTTAGTAGTTGTGGTCATCATTCCTCTAAAGCACGATAACAGTTTAATCATGACTACATTGGTGAAATATGATGTTGCTCATGGTGCCCTGTTTATGCAGGATGATAATATGCTCTCAATAGCCATAAACCTTAATAAGCTCAAAGTATATCATTTAAGAGTTTGTTGTGGCAACACATTCTCACTCCCGTCGCGTCAAAAAGCGACACTTGGTCAGGTGCCTCTGGCGTTTGTTATTTACTCAAAAAGTCTCCTTTGGTGTCATTTTAGGCACACTGGGTAGGGGGGACGTACGTTCAACTGAGATGAGGCACAAGAATGGGACGGATCAAAGATGGTGGATGGGGTTACAAAAATGTATGTTTCAGTAACACACGGGACAATAATGAGACACAAACCCCGGTCTCCTGGGTGAAAGTCCTGTGTTGTTTGACCCATCCACCCCCCCAACCAACCTACTACTCTCTACAATTGTCTCTCTTAATACTACAGCATCTTACAGTGCTGTGGTGGAGCTGCTGCTCTGCCCGGTGCGTTCCATACAGACGCTCAAGAAAGGTGTTTGCGTTGGTATCCAATGCTACAAATGCAAAAAGAATAACAGCATATTCTGTATCTGTTTACAGCTCATTAGATCATTATTTTCATGCAGAAGACTAAAGTCTGTCAACAACAACTAATAAGTACATGCGTCATTCCTTATCCACATGCCACATGAAGCTCAACATGTGTTGGTCTGTCTCTCAGTACTTCCTCCCAACCCTACTCTGTCTGTCAACACAATAAAATGAGTTGATTAACCTGCTGAGGAGGTGTTGTGCAGCCTGTGTCCCAGTAGGTAAGTCAACAGTCCTGTTGCCTGGTCCCATCGGCTTCCCTTCTTGCCCTCAAGTTCTCAAATCCTCAAGAGCGATGTGATTAACCCGTCGCCATCGTCCAGAGGTTTTCACTAGCCTGGTCACCCTCTAGACTGGCTCTGTCCATTGGCCCTGTCGTCTGGTCACACTCGAGAGGAATATTAATAACTGCTGGAAAACAAGACATTCAAGAGTCCAATGCTGGGAAGCAACCCCTCAAGTCCAAAAAATGCCCCTGTGGACATGTTTTGTAAGAGAGATCACTGGATCAGAACCACATACTGCACATGGGATTGATGACAAAATGCAAAGGTATGTGGATATGTACATTTGAAAGACAATGCCACATGTTTTATATACTGTATGTGGCTCCCTGTAAACTCTGACCCTTTGGGAGTCAGCAGAATGGGTCCATCAGTGAAACACAGTATGCCATGGAATAGCTTTCCTTTCCTATACTCCAGTCCTGTCCCCAGCCAAGACACTGCTGAGTCAGCCTTCGCCCCCGCCCATCACGCGTCTCTAATGACTCCAACAACCCTGAGCCTTCATATTGGAAGCTGGATGAAAAAGAATCCCTTTCAGTGCTGGCTGCAAAAATAAGTTGAGCAGCAAGGATCATTTATATTTGAAGCTTTACTCTGCTGCTTCTGGCCATTTGTTGCTCTGGTCTAACAGTTTCTCTGAGGCCTTTTGTCTCATTAAGAGCCAACTGTCAACCTGGAAGTGCCACTGCTGCCCCTCAAATAACATTGACATCATCAGTTAAATGGAATCCAATTAAAATATCAAAATTCATGACATTAAGGTCAATGTGCTTTTCTAAATTTAAAGGTTAATAGATACTGTACCAAGCAGGTTTTAGAATTCAAATGTCTTGGTCTCATGTATCTAAACTTTAATAAAACTATGTAAAACTGGGGCCTTTTTACAGAAACATTCCTAAACGTATGGCTGTGTCCTGTCCTATCTCAGACCTGCTATATTATCATAACTGAAGAAATCCTAACTGTAACTGTACATTTGATTCTTGAATATATACTGTACCTGTATATGGTATTATAATGCTCTGGAAGGCTATAAGATGGACATGATATCAACAGATCTCACTCGTCACTGGATAGCTAGACTAGCAATGCAAAAATGATGGGTGTTCAGTTTTAGCTTTGAGGAGTTGGAAGCACAATTAGTTTCATGTCAGTTATCGGCCAATTCAAAATGAATTGTCTTGTCAGGCAATACATGGTTTGAGTAGTCTTTCCGTCATTATATTTTGGTGTTCATGTTGTTCCCCATCTTCATTGCCATTGCCATACAGACCTAACAAAAGGACGGCTGGCATTTGGGAGTTATTTTGAATTCAGGACAAGGTCTGTGCCATCTTTAATCAGATTCATCACTTGGGAAACCCCTGAGTTAGTTTCTGTAATAGCTAAACTCCTATCCTAAGATGAGACAGGGTTTCTTCCCTAAATGAGGATTCATGTTTCTGTAATAGCAAGCATCCTTAATGTTATGCTAAACTGAAATAAGATATGATTTCAGACCCACACTATTGTAATTTCCATTGGATCAGAGTACTGTCACTTGGCTGCCTGTTCTGCCAATCTTCCCACCCCTTGTCACATGACCAATTCATGTTTCCATGCCGACTATCCAACATCATGATATAACTGAAGCAGCACTGGAATTGTTGCAAGCAGACTGAGCATATATAAAATATAAAATAAAAACAAGTGGCATTAATAATGAATGATGTGTTTTATTTTGCTGCAGATATTAATCCCACAAGGGGAAATTACAATTTACACTCTGTTGTTATTACACACATTACACACAGGCCTGAACTACACACATGCTCAGTATACCTATACATGCACTAGAGATGTCAGAGTGTGGGGGGGGGGCTGCCCATGGAGAGGCACCCAGAGCAGTTGGGGGTTTGGTGCCTTGCTCAAGAGCACCTTGGCAGTGCCCACCATACTATATTTCTTGCAGATTTTCTATGTTGTGTTTTTATAAAATACATTTAGTGTATTATTGCTAAGTTTGGCACAAAAATGAAGCAACATACATTTTCAGTAAAGCAAGATATGCAGAAAGTTTTCATTCAAGTTGAAACTTCTTTTTGAATATTTTGGGGTTTTATGCATCTGACAGCATGACTCATCTTGACGATCATTTGGAACGCTTTTAGCTTTACATTTTCTCATTTAGCTTCCTTGACTTGAACACACACTACCGCACATTGCGGAACTTATTGAGTGTTGTATAGTTTAACGCATCCCCCGAAACGGGTTCCTATAACATAGGAACATAGCAACATAACATAGGAAAGGTTATGCATAACAATTCATATGGTAGGTTACAAAATGACGGCTGGTCGAGTGACAGCTAAGGTGACTGGTCATAATGAATGTCAACTACTGAAATAACACTATGATCATGCAAAAAATGATGTCAGGGAGTGACCAGCATTCATGAAGTATTACGATATTTGATCTTATAAGTCATTATAACATGCTTTATAATGTGTTACGATTATTGTTATAAAGCATTATGCATATTTAAGTTCTTATAACTATACTGAGACAGTGGATCCTAACAGATTACAAATATGTGTATAATGCATTATATACATGGTGTCATATAAAGTGTTTATGTTGTTGATTTAGGACCAGTGCTCTTCTGTTGCACATCCAAATATACAAAAGTCACGTATAACACCGTGTGCAAACCCAGCTATGGCTATAAGCAGATGTGACCTGAGCATGATGCTTCTGTCTGTATCGCACGAGAAATGCACACTAACTCATCCACGTAATGAGGACGGCCCAGGGCCCGCTTCCTTACGCCTGCCTATCTGCCTCTGACTTATTGATTTTATAGAGCATGGCCATGGCTTGATTGACTGATTGTTATCCTCATCTGCTCCACTGATTCACTGAAATGGGATTTCATAGGGCAGTTTTGTGTTGCTGCATTCTATCCCTGCCCTCGCTGTGGCCCCATGTCAGGCCCTCAAAGTCCTCTGTCTTGTTTCAACATTCACTCAACACCTCAGTCTCACTTTATGTGATTATGCTTTTATAATGAAGCTCTTTATGAGAAAAACAGGCAAACAATTATCCTTATTACAGATTTTCTTTTCAGATTTCTGTCCATGGCTTGGCTCAAGCTTGGCTAAAGTCAAAAATCAGAGTCTGACATATGCGCCATGTCCCAGAGGTGTTGTCAAAGTGAAGCACAATATGATTATGATTAGCAATTATAGCACAAGGTTAATGAAAACACAACATTTCCTGATAAGGGGTAAATGAAATAAGGAAAATAATTGACATCAAAGTACGCTCACTCAGTGGGCTGATACTTGACTTAAACTGATTTGATTGCATGTTCCAGGTAGGTGTGTGTGTGTGTGTGTGTGTGTATCAATGTGGAATATTTTTAACAGGCAGGCCCTGTAGGTGTGTGTGTGTGTGTGTGTGTGGATTCTCCCGCTGTGTGGAGTTTCTCCTTCAGGCCTGGGGTATTTTCTCCAAACAGAAACTACAAAAGTTACAAAAAGGTATAGTGTGTCGTTTCTGTCTCCTCCCATGAGGAATTCTAAGTAGTGACAACAAAACTGAGTCATGATACAAATACATGATACAAGCCTTCTGTGATCATGCTTCACCCTACCCCCCCCCTCCCCCGCCCCCACACACACACACACACACACACACGGAGGATTAAAAACATGGTGGACTCTTCAGAAGAGGTCATCATCTTCACTTGAGTTTCTGTTCTGGAAAGTCTCCAGACGCCACAGTCTTCTGAACATAGTCATTCTGGGAGATCCAGAGAGAGTTGTGTGGAGCTGATAGTTCTAATTAGCTTTGGAGCAACTCATTTGGTCACGCCTTGAATGTAACATATGTTCATTAATATCAAAAAGTTACGCACTAAAGCTAAAAGCCCTATAATTTGTAAGTATTAGACGTTTGTCTTGGCTGTATTCCCCCACTGACTGAGGTGCTGTAAAGGAACACAGCCGGGCGGCATAGGGAGAAGGTCGGGTGGATGGTGGGTAGAAACATTTTATCCCATTGAGCAGGGTTCACTTCCCCGGTGAAATATGTGTATTAATCCAAACCACAATCTTTTTCCTAAAATTAACTAATCGTTTTGTGCCTTAACTTTCGTGCCGCATATTGCTCACTTTTTGTGGCCTAAACTTAACTGTAATGTCTACCAAAATGACCGGCAGCTTGCACTGCTCTGTGCCCAGCTCAAAGTCCCCTATTGTGCAATTTCAATATGGCACCTGTCAATACATAACAAAATATTCTGTAGCCTATTTTGCCGTCAATACTGTTGTCTTTGCTGTTATCAAATCAGTGTAGAGTTGAAGAACAGGCTTTTATGTCATTTTATCAATGGGAAACATACATGTGTACAGACAAGGCTAGCAGCAGCAGCGCCGCGTCAGACAGGTTACTGGTGTGCAAAGATGTAGAAAACGCCACACAGTCGCCATGCAACAGAAACACCATGCTCAAGCAATGCTCATGCCATTCTCACAGAAATGCTCAACAGAAACGCCACGCTCACGCCCCGTCCGTAGTGTGCAGGCTGCCTTAAACTCCATGTCTTCTTTTTTCTGGCGTTGTCCTGATAGAAAAGCATCTGTGATGTCCATTATGTGTTTCCACCTCCAAGATGAACCCTCATTATCCACGGCGTTGTAGTGTGTTTCCCTTCCTGCCTGGATGTCTGAAAACCCTGTGGCTTGCGTGAAAATGGAACTGGCGGAGCGGAGAGCTGATTGATGCGTGCGTCCGGGACGCGGCGTGACGTACCAAGCATTGAGTTGAATGGCCGTGCAGACTGGAGATGCAGATTCAGTTCTATCTGTCCACATAGACAGCAGGGTACATTTTGGGTTATGTTATATATTTTCACTTTCACCCATGCACTCACTGTACTACAGAAACACATGTTTTATCATTTTTCTATATAGTATTTCATTAACTGATAGATGAAACATGGACATGCATATTCAATTTATAAATAAGGGACAATGTAAATAGTTTGTATATACCTAAAGTAGAAAAAGGGGGTAGGACAAGAAGTTTTCTTAACTTCTTCCTACTCCTTTTTGAATTTGGAAATTCTTATTTGAATTATTTACAATCCTTTTGAAAGATGTATTTATTGTTTTTTTATGGTTGAACTGAAATGTACATGGTATTATTTAATCTTTTTATTTTTCAATGCTCAAAATGAACTTCATCCCAGAACAAAAATAAGGTTAAATACATTGGTTCTAATGTAATCCTAAACCATGTCCTTATTGTGTTGAACTTGGAGCTGAAACAGCAGAGCCCTGAGCAGAACATCCGCCTGAGGACAGTCTCTAATGCCGAGCTGCTGGGGGGGCAACATGACTAAGTGAGTCTCTAAATGGTCTAAATGATGATGAGTGAGCAAGTGCCGTGGTGCTGGTACAAAAGGGAGCCCTGTGATGGGGGGACTCTGGAAACATGTCAGATGCAGGTGCTGTTGTTCAGTGCTGTGACTCCACACCCCCCCCACCAGGGTTACCTCCGTACAATTAAAAGGACTAAAAACCAAGAAAGGTGGAACATGCAACACAGTGGAAGAATACTAAAAACATGAATCAAAAGTTTAAAGCCCAGTCCACACCCAAGATTTGCAACGAGACGAGTTATAACTTGCGACTACTTGCAACTCGTCGGTCTGCAGCGTTCACACCAATGAGACGAGACGCTGGATCATCTCCATAGCAACCACTCTTTGTATGTCCGTCCTAACTTCTGACTTCCAGGTTTTTGTAATATATCATTTGTTGCATCTGAATGTGAATGTGGACAACGTTAGTGATGGTGAGATGCTGTCAATGAATCAGAGAAAACATGTTATATTTCAGTTACAGTATATATTAGATGCTTCCTCTCTTCAGTCACTCTCTATCTTGCTCCACCGGGTCTGAGATCATAGTCAGCTTAAGGTCCAATCCTGTGACTCGACAGGAACAGGGTGTTTCTGTCAGTGTTCTCCAAGTGTTTTAATCTCCAGTAGAATAATTCATCTCTGTCACACTCTTCATATCTCATCAACATCCTGGTATACTAGGCATAAACAGGAGGCAGCGTGGAGACTCCGCCCCGCTGCTAGTAGTTGCCATGGTAACGTTAGTAGCTTTAATCTCAGAGAATGAGACGTTGTGACCGGTAAGACCCAATCAGGAGGAGGAACGTTTGTATCAGTGTCGGTGTTACTAAATGTCTCCGTTTGGCGCAGTTGAGACTGAAACACAACCCGCAGATTCATAACCAACACGGGTCAGAAGGGGTTCCTAATGTCTCCGGTTAGGGGCTCAGACATGCCAGAGCAGGGGGAATGAGAGGCGGAAACTCCAGAGCAGGGGGAATGAGAGGAGGAAACTCCAGAGCAGGGGGAATGAGAGGGGGAAACACCAGAGCAGGGGGAATGAGAGGGGGAAACACCAGAGCAGGGGGAATGAGAGGGGGGAAACACCAGAGCAGGGGGAATGAGAGGGGGAACGCCAGAGCAGGGGGAATGAGAGGGGAACACCAGAGCAGGGGGAATGAGAGGGGGAACACCAGAGCAGGGGAATGAGAGGGGAAACACCAGAGCAGGGGGAATGAGAGGGGAAACACCAGAGCAGGAGGAATGAGAGGGGGAAACACCAGAGCAGGGGGAATGAGAGGGGGAAACACCAGAGCAGGGGGAATGAGAGGGGGAAACACCAGAGCAGGGGGAATGAGAGGGGGAAACACCAGAGCAGGAGGAATGAGAGGGGAAACACCAGAGCAGGGGGAATGAGAGGGGAAACACCAGAGCAGGGGAAATGAGAGGGGGGGAACGCCAGAGCAGGGGGAATGAGAGGGGAAACACCAGAGCAGGGGGAATGAGGGGGAAACACCAGAGCAGGGGGGAATGAGAGGGGAAACACCAGAGCAGGGGGAATGAGAGGGGGAAACACCAGAGCAGGGGGAATGAGAGGGGGAAACACCAGAGAAGGAGGAATGAGAGGGGGAAACACCAGAGCAGGGGGAATGAGAGGGGGAAACACCAGAGCAGGAGGAATGAGAGGGGGAAACACCAGAGCAGGAGGAATGAGAGGGGGAAACACCAGAGCAGGGGAATGAGAGGGGGAAACACCAGAGCAGGGGGAATGAGAGGGGGAAACACCAGAGCAGGGGGAATGAGAGGGGGAAACACCAGAGCAGGAATATATGCATAAGCACAGAACTGTGCAAAGGTTTGAGGCAGGTGTGCAAAAAATGCTGTAAACTATGCTATATGATAATGCTTTCAAAAATGGAAGTATTAATACCCTTTGCCTATTAAAATATTAACACCAAATTATTAATTTAGTTTAGCGTTTCCTTTTTTCTTTGCATATCTAATAATAATACTAATAATTTAAAATAAAATAATTTTGAAAGCATTCTTAGTTTATAGTATTTCTCACACCTGCCTTTTTGCACAGTACTATCTCTCTCTCTCTCTCTCTCTATATATATATATATATATGTCTTTATCACATTATTTTACCATTTTACTATTATATTGCTATTTTCTGTGATGTTCTGTTTTAATAACTACCTTATTGTTTTTACATAAAATAAGTTATTATATGTGTTTATTTGTTTCTGTGAGAGTTGCATGAAAAGATGTATTTAATAGTACCAAGTGCATTTTACCTTTAATCCATGCTTCTGCTTCATATATCTCATTGTATTGTCTTATAAAGCACTTTGTAACATCTGATTGGAAGCTGCTACATGAATAATGGTGTTAATATTTTTATTTAACACTTTGATCCTGTACAATTCGTCTGGATAAAATCGTGCTCTTGGATCAAAACAATCCATAAAACAACGTTTAGCATGGCTGTCAACACCTGTCTTTAGTATTCTTCAAGATGTTATTCTATAAATCCAGATCTGTTTGTGAATCTACTACAGGAACGAGAGAAAGAAGAAGTGTGAACAAAGCTGGCCTGCCTTTCTTCATTAAATGTTTGTCTCTTTTATCACGCACACTTATTCATAGCAGACAGCCAGCAGGATGGGCGCGGCGTGCCGTGGGTGGCACGGGGAGGCGCGCGAGAGTTTAACTCTCAGATATTTAAACCCATTGTCTGCTTCCACATCAGTTCACGTTTCACACAATAATGAAGGTCACTTCCACCTACGCACCTCCCAAACTTAATATCTTCGATAAACAAACTTAATTAGTGGGAAGTGATGTTCGTGGTGGAGGTGGGGGTGGGTCTGCTGCCAAAACAGCTGCAGAAAATCACCGAATGCCTTCAGGCCAGTTAACGGGGTTGGTTTCAACGTTGCCATGGCGGTCCCTTGCGAGCGGATGGCACAGTGCGCGGAAATAATTTGCTGATGGACGCCGTATGGAGTGTGTGTCAGGCCCTTTGCCACAGCGCCAAGGACGCTGGGTAATTGATGCTATTTAAACTTGGAGGAGCAGAGAAGGTGGTCAGACACTTCATCTTCTTAGTTCTTAGGCAAGGCAAGGCAGCTTTATAAGTATAACACATTCCAGCATCAGGGCAATTCAAAGTGCTTTACATAAAAACAAAAAATAAAAACTGATACAACACAAGAATAAAAGTTATAGTGCAGTATAAAAAATGAAACATTAAAGAAATGAACAGCCATTTAAAGAAAGGTCTTCAGCCTTGATTTAAAAGAACTGAGAGTAGCAGCGGATCTGCAGTTTAATGGGAGCATAGTTTCAGATATGAGGAGCACAGAAACTGAACGCTGCCCCCCCGTTTAGTTCGGCAAATGCAGCACTGAGATCAAGACTGAAATTTTGCCACTATCTGTGTTAAGGTGGATGTCATTAAAGACTTTGACAAGAGCCGTCTCAATGCTGTGGTGTGGTCGAAAACCCGACTGAAAGGTATCAAAACTGTTGTTTAGAGACAGGAAATGGGTGAGTTGTTGAAATTCAAATTTTTCAATGATTTTACTTAAAAACGGAAGGTTTGATATTGGTCTATAGTTGCTCATTGGTGACTTATCTAGATTGTTCTTTTTTAATAGTGGCTTGATGACTGCAGTTTTCAGGGCCTGTGGGACGATTCCTGAAAGACGAGACGAACAATTCGAAACATTTTTGAAAACACTAAGTGTAACGCTGAGATGTGGAGAGCAGGCGTGCGGCTCAGGGGGGTTCTGGATCAGGCCCGTGAGCACAGAACAGAGACACCTGGCTTCATGTTTGTCGTTTGTACCTAAAGCAATAACTTTAAAACACATCCATGGCTGAGAAGAATTATTCACCACTTTTGGATATATGAGAAACCACATGATACGGGCAAAAGAGCTCAGGAGGACCATCAGCAGTAATGACTAATCATGATGTGTGAGAGAAAAGCCATTTGTTTCTTCACTTGCCTTTTTAATTATATAGTTATTGTACTTTTGCATTCTCCTATTGCACTTTTTCTGGAGCGCTCATCTGCTTATGAAATCTGTTTGATGGACACAAACTACCAACATTTCTTGGATTCACTCATTAATCAAACAATTTTTCATTCAATATTACTTAATTGGCATGAAAATGAGTGGGTGGAAATGTAGCTATATTCATTGTTTACTCAAAGTTTCTCAGCTGAAGAAAGGCTGCGGCTCCAAAGCTGGGGGTTTTCAGACCAGCGCCCATCGTTTCACAGCTTAAAACACATTCATATATTGCTGTTATGATTATACTGTGAAACATATATTCCACTGCTTTTTGACTTGTATTGTGTCAAATTTTCTTTTTATGTATGTGCTATTATAATACTGCAATGGACACAAATCTGCATGTTTGATTGTATAGTTTATATATGTACCTGAATATGTTATGGGTAAGGGTTAATTTAATTGTAAAAATGTCTATTTGTTGAGCTGCATGTTATTATTATTATTATTATTATTATTATAATAATACTTCACATGCTGCTTTTAGGATGTTTGTGGGTGCATATAACAACTTGGATGCCACATCTCTGGAGTATTGTTGAATCGTTGCTCTTGTATTTTTATTGTTATGACCAGATATTAACACATTGAGGAACTCTTGAGCCTGGTCAGTGCACGTCTCTACAGCTTCATCTCTGTCTGTTTCACATCCCATTAAAGATATTATTAAAAACATTTTGTTTGGTTTGAAAGTAATTACGAGTTAATTTCCAGATCACAAGGATTGTGCAATATTTTTCACAACATACAACGCACGGGAAGTGAATTAAAGGAAGGGTGACACTCTGCTCTCGTGGCAGGCCGATGACTCTTTGGAGACTGACATTTCAAGTAATTAAATATTATATATCAGTAGAAAACATTTCTGTAACAGGTTCTTAATAGGTCTCCCTAAAGAATCTGTCAGACAGCGGATTCAGAACGCTGAGTCCTCACTGAGACCAAGAAAGGGGATCACATCAGTCCAGTTCTGAGGTCTCTACACAGTAATTTTGAAATAATACTGTTGGTTTATAAAGAACTGAACGGTTTATTGCATCCCAGCAGCTCCATTTGCAACATCAACAAAGACAAAGAAGTTTCTAATGCTACATTTCCAGAACACAATACATTCAGACCCTTTAATGTCCTTTAGATCTGGGACGAAGATACATATTTCTTCTATAATTGATTTCTGTGCACCAGTCCACCCGTGAAGCTGAACGTGGAATCCTGTAGCTTTGATTCCAACATGGTAGCATACTGCTGTTAGCATTCAGCTCAATGCACTGCTGTGCATTTGTAAAGCCATCAAGTTGCTAGCATGGCTGTAGACTCTGAGACTGGGTTTCTGATTGATGGCTACCTAAATCTGCCCTTTGCTGTCTGTTATAGTTTGTCCAATACTGACCAGGCTGTCAAATTACTCACAATCAATGATGCACATTAACTCATACACTCTGCCCACCTCCATCCACTCTTCCAATAGGTCAGACCACCTCATCTAAAAAGCAACAGAAAGCTGCACTTGTCTCCCCTCAGCGGACCACAGCTGCAGATGCAAACACAAAAGAAAACAAAGGTGAAAGTTTTCCTTTCTCCATGTTTTAAGTGCTCACCCCACGCTCCTATACACTCTCTAAATGTGTTTGCTTTGGCTGAACTATCCATGTGGCACAAGGTTATTCAGCAGCCGACACAAAGCCAGAGAGAGTGTTACTCAATACATGCCAGCGAGTTGTGGCTCAGGAAGGCTCTGTGTCAAATTTTACTCCTTTTGTAAGGTTGAATGAATGAAAGCCCGTCTTCTCCGACAGCAGTTTTACCTGCTGGCCTTGGCTACCAAGAAGTCATGTTGGGTTTGCCTCAGGTAGAGGCACTAAAATGCCAGCTGTAACATGCTGTAAGACCAGCACGCCCAGAATGTACCTGAACACACCTCCCTGTAAGACCAGCACGTCCAGAATGCACCTGAACACAGCTCCCTGTAAGGCCAGCACGTCCAGAATGCACCTGAACACAGCTCCCTGTAAGGCCCTGTAAGGCCAGCACGTCCAGAATGCACCTGAACACACCTCCCTGTAAGGCCAGCACGTCCAGAATGCACCTGAACACACCTCCCTGTAAGACCAGCACGCCCAGAATGCACCTGAACACAGCTCCCTGTAAGGCCAGCACGTCCAGAATGCACCTGAACACACCTCCCTGTAAGGCCAGCACGTCCAGAATGCACCTGAACACAGCTCCCTGTAAGGCCAGCACGTCCAGAATGCACCTGAACACACCTCCCTGTAAGACCAGCACGCCCAGAATGCACCTGAACACAGCTCCCTGTAAGGCCAGCACGTCCAGAATGCACCTGAACACACCTCCCTGTAAGACCAGCACGTCCAGAATGCACCTGAACACATCTCCCTGTAAGACCAGCACGTCCAGAATGCACCTGAACACATCTCCCTGTTAAACCAGCATGCTCAGAATGCACCTGAACACATCTCCCTGTTAGACCAGCATGCCCAGAATACACCTGAACACACCTCCCTCCAAGACAGGTCATGGTGCAGTGGATATGACACATGCCTTTGGTGTAGGAGACTTGGGTTTGAATCCCACTCTGATACATTACCCAATGTATCCGCTAGGAAGACACTTAAGGCCTAGCATGTTACTTCTGATATATATAGCAATTAAAAGTTTTTGCTGTTTTTTCCACAACACATTTTCAAACAGCCGCACTGACCTGTAGTCTGCGGACGGTTAGCACTTTGGTGCTACCATGTGCTGAACGGATGTCGCTCACTACAACACCTACAAATTCCTTACCAGTTTACCTTAACCATTAAAACATTTTAATTTATTATTCCATGTTTTTACAGTAGTGGTGTTATTCAACTTAATCTCAATAACTTCTTCTCATGGATTTAAGCTATTCATCCAGTTTAGCTTTGGCATTTCATTTTTTTTTTAAATATGCCACATCTTTTTTACGTTAGTGCTGTTATTCAACCTAATTAAAACCATTCTATTCTACTATTCTCAATAACTTCTTCTCGGGGATTTAAGCTATTCATCAAGTTCAGCTTTAGCAATTCAGCATTCCCATGCATTTTCTGCAGAAAATCCATTTTGTAGTTGATATAGTGGTCCATTCTGATGTTTTCCAACTGGCAGAATAAGCTACTAAGGAAGTTGTCCAATGTGATGGATAGTTCCTACAGGTCAAAATGATCTGCTGTACATTTAGTGGAAATAGTCAGTTCTGATAGATATTATTTTAAAACCTGACTGAATGAGCTACCCTACTTTTAATTACATTTATAGACTAAGTATTCCATTCCATCAATATTTTTCATCTGACAAAATGAGCTACCCTAACTTTAGCTACATTTATAAAAAGGAGTAGTCTATTTACTGACAGATATTTCTCACCTGTCATAATGTACTTTAATGCAACTGTCTAGCTAGAAACAGTATATTTATTAGGATAAGTCATAGCATAAACAAGTAGCTTTAAGCCTCATTGTGTTTAGTTGCAAAATCAAAATCTTTGGCAACACAAAACGTATTTTCCAGATGACAGTTTAAAAAGTCATAATCCAGCATCTAATGGACAATAAAACAGCCTGACACATTATATGATCTTTGCTTGCGAGCACTACTTTGCTTTTCAGTACAGAACTGAGCTCATAGTGCCCATGGTAAGATGTTGCAGTGGGATTCCTCACTGAAGCAGACTTCCTCTCCTTCTTTTCCTGGTTAAACGTGCTGGATTTAATCTGTGCTCAAAAATATGTACATGTGCTAAAACAAAAGACAGCTTCAGAGGCTTACAGTACTAGGATAACAATGCTATAATAACAGACACATGCACATTCAGTGCACACATACACAACCCCCTGTCCTAGTCATAAACCTGTGAATTTCATAAACGCTCCAATCGGGAAGAATTTGGCCAGTGTAGGGCTGTTTCTTGTTAACAGTAAATAGCGTCACTGGGTCCTGGAGGTGGAATTACACTATATCATGGCTGAGAGCTCATTAAAAATGGATATGAGTGGTTGACTAACAGTAGCTCCCGGGCTGGAAAGTGTCAACGGGCCCGCCGCTTTCCTTCCATGTTGTAAAAAATTCAAGCTGATGTGACACAGCGGGCACGTTGGTGCCAGACATGCGCAGTGATTTATGCCTCTCATTTCCAGTAGGGGACATTTTAAGTGAAAGCATAGGGAATTTGCCAATTTTACAGCGAGGCACTGCAGAGAAAAAAGAGGAAAAAGTACAGAGGAAAAAACAGTTGTATACTTGAAGAGATTCTCAGCATTGTTGGGAGGAAAAGCAACAGCGCCTGAATGCAGCATCTGTCAAGAACATGCTCACAAATGACGTGCTGGCACTCCCTGATATGATCCAAGTTAGACTGCCCCACACAGTAAACAGCAAACCGAAGAGGATTTATGTTATCACCATGTGAATGGGCTTAATATACAAAGCAATAAAGGGAGTGACGCTGAAGGGAATTTGCACTGGTCAATGGTTGTTTGTAATACATCACAACATCAGCTCAAAAAGAGGAAAGAACAGATTACAATTTGTGTAGGTCTCAACCAACCACTCTGTTCAGTCTGAAATATATAGTATGGATTGTCATTAAGCATGGTGCCCAGAAGATGAATCCTTTTAACTTTGGTTATCTATTCAATAATCCATCTCCACATTTACAGATCAGTATCAGCACACAGTTTGGTGCAGAATGTGTGACAGTTTTGGTTCACAATGAAATGTCTCCACATCTATTGGATGAATAAATGGTATGTCAAGATGTCCCTCTTGGGGGTGTGGCCTTGACCAACTGCCATTTTGCTCATTTGAAAGCCGTGATGTCCCTTCTCTCATGGGTGAGCCAAATTCTCTGGCAGGCAAAGCAGAGAAAGGGGAGGTAACATTGCCTCTTATGACCTCATAAGGAGCAAGATTCCAGATTGGCCCATCTGAGTTTTCATTTTCTCAAAGGCCGAGAAGGATATCCAGGGGGGCCATACGTATGCTGGGGGAACTTATGTTTTAAAACACTCAAAGTGAAATTTACATGCCATGGGACCTTTAAAGACATTCCAATAAACCAGAGCACGTTCTTCTTCCATCCAGAAATGCAGTGTGGACTAGCCAGACCTTCCTATGGAGCGCTGTGGAGGAAGGTCTGGCAGTGTGAGACTACTAACGAGGTAACGGGTGGCACCTGGCCTGTTTTCCCAAGCTACTTCCCCCCTGCTGTCGAGAGACAGTGTGTGGGTCTCTTCACCTGGACCAGCCTCACAGTCCTTTGTTACATTGATTCTTTTGTGAACATGGACAACATGCACCTTACAGTGTTTATTGTATTCATACACCCTCATACACCACTGCTGTTGACTTTCACACCCCATTGTCCTCTTGTTTGCAATTTCCTTTAATAACTGCCAGTTTGTAACACTAAGAATGGTGTCCAGAGCCTTCCTTTGTTGTGGACTGCAGAGCGGGTCATAACATACCTGTTTGGTTATTTGTTTGTGTGAAAATGCCTTTCTTTGTCTCAAGATCAAGAATATACTGTATATCTATTTATATCGTTTACAAGAAAAAATAACTAAAATATAAATCCCTTGTTTGGGAGTATGCGCCAGCATGAAAAAGCCAGACAACAACAGCACTTCCTCTGACAACTCCTCTGTAGGCGCCGTTTCTCACACGTTGCATCTCATTGAACGCCACTTTGTAAGATATATCCCGAGTGACGTCTGTCGGGAGAGTACAGGTGGTATCGCTCTGAAAACACTCTCACACACACACACACACACGCTAGCTATATGGATGAAAGACGACAAAAGAATAAATTAGAGACAGATGTTATAATTTTTGGCGGGGGGGCTGCCCTCATTAATCACACCTTATCAGCTGCTATCTGAACGAGGAGAAACTGAAAAAAAGAGTGAGAAGCGACTGAAGAGGACAGAATACAAGATTGCACAGAGGAGGAGGTGATGGAGGAGTGTTTTTTCTCTACTCACAGCGTGACTCAGAAGCTCCATGCAGTCCCTGACCTCCTGCCACCTTGGTGAATTGAATAAAGACGCAGCAGCAGCCCAAGGGCACGGTGTTAAATAATGGCAAGGCACACTGAGTACATTACAATTTAGCATAAATAAGGAACAGTAGAGTGGCCTCTGTTCTGCCATCTCATTAACCCTGTCAGAGAGAGAGATGGACAACTCAGAATAAATAAAGTTCTATCTCAACTCCGGAGGGACACGTCAAAGGAAAAATGGACGCCCACACGACGTGGAGGAATCGGAGAAAAGACCTTGAGAGCCGAGGCATATTTCATAAGTTTCTGAGGCAGGGGTGATGATGTAACATTCAAATTTTTTGCATTTGTTTTTTTATGTGCTGAGATGAATGGAGAAGATGACATTGACTTCTAAATGTCTTTTACAGTGAAAGAGACCTATGTGTTCTTCCTATGAATGTCGCAGTGCTATTCAAAACAGCATGCACAACTCTACTCTATACAGGAGTAGCAAATACACTCAGCGGGGCTGGAAAGAACACACATTTTTAGGCTGCATGTATTCAAATTCCATGTACTCATAGTAAAATTCAAATACTGTGCCTATTTAAAATGTTAATGATTGGCCGTGGCCTTGATGTTAGCTTGAGTGTGTCTCCAGATCCTTCTTTAAGCAACTATATATTTTTCATTCATTAAAATTCACTCACACTGGCATACAGTCCCATTGATTTTCTCTGAGGTCTCTTAC